>VWZN01014795.1:236961-248159 GCA_013396955.1 Regulus satrapa
TCCTTTTCAGGGGGGAGACTTGCAGGAAACACAGCAGCCCTGATCCAAGAGAGGCTGAGTGTTACTCCAGGCAGGCATTTTAATGTCGTTCAGAGGAAATGACTCCTCATACCAGAGCAGGAAAACACCAACATTTCAATCTGCCTATTCAGAGGAGATAGGAGATGGAGATTGAATAGGAAAACTATTGAAGACACCAAGCCTGAGCACTTGTGTTCTCCATAAAGGCACAGCAAATCCTGCCAGGTCAGCTCTGAGAGAAAGAGGAGGATTTGTCTGCAGTGGAGAAGCACTTCCCAGAAATTCCCACCCCCCAAAAAACAAAACTCACCCTTCAGGCATGAACCAAAACACTCTGGAATATTCCAATTGAGCCCCATTTCCCAGCCTGAGCTGCCAAGCAGTTGTTTGGCTCTCTCGTGTCCCCATTAAGAAATGTGCAAAAAAGAGCAGCAAAGGATGAGTGGAAGCAAAATCAGATCCAGAAAGGACAAAAGTTGCAGGTCGTTCACGAGGTTGAAACAAAAATAATAAAAATGACAAGCATAAGGCAGCCAAGGGGGGGTTTAATCACTAGCAGAGGGACACAGCCCCTCTCAAGGGGTTCATCCCCTCCTCAGGGCCGGGGCAGCACACAGAGAGGACATTGTGCCCAAAGCCATACGTGGGGAAACGTCATTAGTGCAACACTGACCAGGCTAAAAGGTTGGGAGAGAGGTGGCCAGGAGGAAATGCCAGCAGGGAAAGCTGTGAGAGTGTGTGAGCTCAGTGTGTGCTGTGCAGGAGGCCAGAAATGGTGTCAGAAAATTTCAATAAAGTATTTCCACCCCGTCAGTGCTGGGCGACTCTTATCAGCCTTCAGCAAGGCAGAGGTGACTGTACAAGTGTTACACCCAAGAAAAGGGATATGATGGAGTTTATTCAGATTAAATGATGCAAGCCCAGCATTGAGAGGCAACAGAATTTTGAAGTCTGGCATTAATTTTTTTTTTTTTTCCCTTTCCCCCCTCCCCTGGTTCATGGTCATTTGTTCATAACCACTGCTGTACTGTCCCTTCAGTCAGACTATTTTTCTGGCAGGTTGAAGAGCCAGGTACAGTGACAGAATTCTCTGTGTGTTTAGCATTTCCAATACCACACGAGCCTCTTCAACTACAGTACAGCGGGTCTTTCTTCCAGCATCCAAAGCAATTCTGCTCTTGGTGCAGCTCAGCCTGCTGGAATTTTTAGAACCTTGAAGTGTTGTGTATCACTAGTGCTCAAATACACAGTTATTTCTCTGAGAAAGCAGCTTGAACCTGTGCTACCCTAAGGTTAAAAATTAAATTTATCCTGTTCCAAGTCATTTTCTGCCTCACAAACCAGAATACATCACTGCAGCTTGGGAATATTTGCCTGGTGACGCTCCCACTGATAAGGTCTAATCACAGGTTTCAGTGCAGCATTTCTGGGTGTAGAAACCACAGAGCACTAAGCAGTTGTCAGCAATAATTCGAGCTTCCCAAAAATCTTGGGGCCTTTTAAAAATAAAATTCAATCAAATCCTTCAAGTTTGGAGGAGCCTTGTGCAACATGTGCTGGGCAAGAATCAAATCACTGCATTTTCAAGTGTGACAATTTAACTGTTAAACTCTGGCTCTTGGGTTGGAAAAGTTGAACCCAAAGCTCTCAAAAATGCTGTTTGATTTTTGATGACTGTTGACAGCAGGATGAGAGGGTTGTTTTGGTTTCAGGGTTGGTTTTTTTTCCTTTTTTTGGTAATGATTTTCCCGAAGATCAAATCTCAGTGTGGTATTAGAAGGGTTAAGGGGCCATCTGCTGGCAGCTCCAACAAATTGTGGAATTGCAGCAAAGCTAATAAAATTTCAATTACGAATTAATTATGTACAGTGCATTTAATTATCCATGGATTCAAACTGTCCATGGATAATTCAAATGGAGCACTTTCACAGGGGGATATACAGTCAGCTAAGGATCTGCCAACAATTTAAATTAATTGCCAATGGATTCAGGGGGTCTGATCAGGATTTACAAGAAGATACAGCCAGGCCCAAACACTGTGTTGAACAGGGGTATATTAATGTCTATTAAAATCATGGAATGTGTTGGGTTGGAAGGGATCCTAAAGTTCAGCCGTAGACAGGGACACCTTCCACTCTCCCAGCCCCATCCAACCTGGCCTTGGGCACTTCCAGGGATGCAACACCCACAGATTTTCTGGGCAGCAAATACATGCAGGCCATCTTCTACGTTTACTTCTTTGCCTCGAAACAGAAAATGCAGGAAATGCTCTCTTTAAGAGCCAGAACTGAGGTGATTCATTATATGTCCACTTAGTGGGAAAATGAAGGGGGCAAAGAAGGTGTGACAGGAGGGAGTGTTCTCCTGTAGGAGTTAAAGGTAAAACCTGATTTTAGACTTCAGGCTGCATTTGAGCAGGGGGGCTGCTCCCTTGAAATGAAACCATCTCCAAGCCAAACAAGGAATATCTGCACCTCCCAGCCTACAGTGACCCCACCAAAGGGGACAAACAAAGACACCAACAGCATTCAACCTTTGCCAACAGCTTTTGTAGCCTCTGTAACCTTTCCCCACCCTTATTTCCCTGTCACATCCCACTGCAGCATCAGGCACTGAACAGGCTCCCCAGGAATGTGATATCTTTTCTGATCTATTGTTTTGTTTTTTTTTTTTTTAATCTTCACTTTTAACACTAAGTCTTTGAGTTCCTGCCATCCAACAAAAGGAAAAGCTCAGGAAGGACATGGACTTGTGCAGAGGAGGCCACCAATCTGATTAGAGGGATGGAGCACCCCTCCTACAAGGATATGCTGAGACAATTGGGATTTTTCAGCCCAGAGCCCCTTCCGGTGCCTGGAAGGGCTACAAGAAAGATGAAGAGAGGCTGTTTAACAAGGACCTGCAGAGACAGGACAGGGGGGAATGGGTTCAAACTGACAGAGAGCAGGGTTAGGTGGGATATTGGGAAGAAATTCCTCCCTGTGATGGTGGTGACACCCTGGCACAGAGCAGCTGTGGCTGCCCCTGGAGCCCTGGCAGTGCCCAAGGCCAGGCTGGATGGGGCTGGAAGCAGCCTGGGACAGTGAGAGGTGTCCCTGCCCATGGCAGGGGGGTGGAATGGGATGAGCTTCAAGCTCATCCAGCCCAAACCATTCCAGGATTCTCCAATTCAACTGTTCTAGGCCGGGAGGTATCACTTGACATATTCTAGGACTGAGCACATCACACACTGAAGGTGGCATTGTTTCCACTTCAGCAACACAGAAAATGCATTTTAATGTTTGATGTGTCTGCTCAATAATTGCTGGACTTGTGGGAGAACGAGGAATGCAAAAGGTGTGACAAACACTCCAGTCTTTTAAAGATGTGACCAGTTTTTGAGATGTATATGCGGGACCATTGTCTGGTTTCACTTCTTGGGGCACACCCAAGGAAGCAAAAGCTTACAAAAATAAATGTTAACAGGCATGATTATCCGTCTCACCTGTGTGGACAGAAGAAAAACTGCACCAGAGGTGTCCACTGAACCGTGAATATTTTTGAATTTACTAAAGGAAGGGTATTTAGTGCTACCTGCTAATTGCAGACCAACACAGCAAACAAACTGAACAGCTTTCATTTCCTTCCTCCTGCCTATCCCTGGCCCACTCCTCCTGCACAGACACGCTCGCCCTTTGAAATCAACACACAAAAAATGAAAAAAAATTTAAAAACCCCACTGGCAGCAGCCAACGCTCACAACTTCATTCTTCCAGCCTGCCTGTCAATCAGGCTGGAGCTTATGATGTACACAGCCCGTGGATTTTGTAAGCTGCCTTCCTGGAAGCAGCAGTTTCAACTAGGGGGAATTAAAGGGAGGAGGGAAAAAAAGGCAGGATAGAAGGATGCTGTGCCTCTCTCTCTCTCATTACCGCTGACTCCCTGAGCCATCACTTTTGTCGCCGAGCAAACTCCGAGAGCCACTGGAAAGTGATTAAAATTTGGCAGCACAATGTCTGAACCTCTGGAATGGCTCAACCTCTGGCGTTTCTATAGCAATGGGGAAGAGTGCAGGATGTGGAAAAAGCCTGTAGCATTGCTGCCATCCTGCTGTGAACCAGAGGTATCGTGCCTCTGACTTTGGAAAATCCATCTTTGGGCCCCCCCCACCCTCCACCCCCTTCAAATTTAATTCTGGGTCTCACTGGAAATTAAATGCTAGAGTTTCACCCAGAAGCTTGACAAGCTGTTTTGCTTAATGATTAGTGCCCTCTTTCTCATGCAACAGCCATGCCTTGCCTGTCTCACCATCCAGAAAAGCAGGGTGGGATCCCAGCCTCAGCCCAAGGCTGCTCTCAGACTCTGATTTTCCATTGCACACCAAATCCAGGCTTTCTTTTGCATGAGCACAACCGAGTTTGTGCTGAGAAATCAAAGATAAGCCTAGCAGACAAAATGATCCCCTTTGGGGTGGGCTCCTGATGCTCAGTTCCCGGCTAGAAAGAGTTGGACTTGCCAAGGCTGCTGAGCATTCCTGGGGATGATTTAAAAAAATAAAAATAAATCAGCTAGGCTAATTGAGCTGCTGAAATGTGCATTCAAAAGCACGGTGACAGGCTCCCAGGTATGAAATTGCAGCTGTTTTAATCTACCCCTTGCCTTTTCTCCCCTGCATTTTCTCCTAGGTGGGCAAGGAGCTGCAGCCCTCGGTTGTGTGGATTGGAAACACAGAGAGGATGTTCTCCAAAGGGGCGCCAAAGGAAGAAGAGGTGAATTTTTCTTTATTTCAGTGCAGATAATTTCTCCTGTCGCACTACAGCCCACACAAAGGAACAAGTGTATTCCTTAGCTTAGCACATACCACAATGACCAGACCTGCCAAAGCTTGCTTGATAATAGCTTGTCTCACTAACTTTTTTTTTTTTTTTAAGCTTTTAAGAGAGTCTTGTGACTTCTTAAGAGCCCCCAAGAGGTCACATTTCTCTCTTCCACCTATCCTTTCTTTATTTAAAAATAGTCCAGTCACTGCCCATCAGTGCACTGGAAAGTAAAAGGGAATAATGGAGAATTTCAAAATATGAGGCAAGAAGCTAAAAGTTGAGATGAGCTTAAATTGTTCAGCTCTATTAATTTGAGAAATTGGATGGAGCCAAAGCGAACAATAAAGTAACAAGGATGAATTTCCACTGCAAAAACAAAGAGCCTGTGTTAAATAGTTACAATTACAGATCATTTTCTTTGGGCTCCCAGGAGTCCTGATGCCACAGTTTCCATTCCTTCCTCTCTTGCGTGGCTTCCCCATTGGAAAGAAAATTAAAACACTGCCCCTTTGCCACAGCAACAACACCACAGCAGGCAGTAATTCACTCTGTTCCTGTTGCCTGCAAAATATTTTATTTTTCAAGCTTTGTGTGAAAAATTAACTCTTTGGAAAAATGCATATAGCATGACTATGAGAAGAAAAGGAATGATCCACCAGATGTATTGTGTTAAGTTTATTTGGGGGGAGGGAAAGTGCTACTCTACCCCAAAACTTGTGGGAAAGCTTATTGATTAACAGTAATGACAGTCTGATTAGGCTTCTCCAGCCAATACTCACTTGAACATTATCAAATATAACCCTCCAATAAAAGGTTTTGCTCAATACTCATCTGTTCTGTAGGTAGTGGCTAAATATGTGTTTGAAGTCAAGTAGTAAATTATTGCAAAGAAATTACCCCTGAGCTCCCAGAGTCTTTGTTCTCAGAGCCTCAGCAACTTAGAAAACACAGCAAAAAACAGGGAATGTATTTTTCACACTCAGAAAAATCATAATCTCCAAGACCTGGAAGGATTCCAAACTAGGTTACAATTTTCTACCTGTTGAGGTTCATCACGTGTGCAGGTCCCTGCAATATTTCTCCTTGAGATGGAAACAAGGTTTTCCTTCTTTAATTAAATTGTTTCCTTCCTGCCTTTGAATAAATAGACCAGTAAATTCAGTAGTGAAAGGCACCAGCACAAGCCCACAAAAACAGAAGCAGAAATCAAGCGTTTCCCCTGAATTGGAGGAGGCAGAATCTTTCTACTTGTGTTGCCTCATCTGTTCATACCAAACAAAAAAATAATTTAAAAAAAAAAAAAACAAAAAACAAAAAAACCCACCACCAAAATCCTGTTGCAGGCAGCAGGGACAGCTCCAGCTCATTAACTCTGAGCTGTCAGCATCCTTAACAACTCTTTCCTTCCTGTGTTTCCACAGGTGGACTTCAAACGCCTGGCAAAGATCCTGCCCCAGTTCCTGAGGGCTCTGAAACCCAAGGACAGGGTGCTGCTGGTGGGAACCACCTCCAGGCCCTTTGATGCCAACCTGGGACCTTTCTGCAAAGTTTACCAAAAGATCATTCTCATTCCAAAGCCTGACTACCTGACAAGATTTGGCAAGTATTTCAAATCGTCCTCGTGGTTGTTCCACTACTGTTGCAAATTCCTGCTTATTGGCTGGTTATCCTCACAACTCCCCTTCAGCTCAAGTCCTGAAAATTTAGGTTAAATCAATGCAGGCTACTCCAAATAGTAAAAGTGGAAGTTGAGAGAAGAGTTTAAAATACTCTTCCCAGGAATTCACGTTTTTCAAGGAGTTTAGTGTGCACCAAGCTCAGCCTGAGCTGGTTTTTTCCCCCCTGTATGAAGCACCAGATTCTGTTTCAGCACACATTTTCTATTTTAAGGTTTCTTGCTTGGGTTTTTTGTTGTTTTTTGTTTTGTTTTGGGTTTTTTTTTTAACACAGGTATTCTGAATTTCTGGTTCCAGTCCCCATACGCTAAACAACACAACTTCTCAGCCTCTCCAAAACCAAACCATCTCAGGAGGATTAAATTTTCTCTCTCACAAATTCCACTTTTTGTGCTTACAGATCACGAGGGAAACTGTACAGGCATCCATGATTTTACGTGTTGGGTCTATCAAATATTTACAGTGCTAGACAGGCCTTCCCAAATTCTGGCAAATTCATTGAATATTCCATATACCGAGACTCAAAGCTTGTAAGAAAAATAGGGGGGGTTTTTTTCCTAGCTGTGTAAGTTGGTCTAACAAAAAAGTCCAATGTTTTGAGATTTTACACACCCTGAAGCCTGCAATAAACAGCAATAAAAAAACCCCATTTGGCTCAGGGGCCTTGGCACACAGGTACTCTTTGCTCTGTCCACAGTTTCACCTTGTTAGAAAACTCTTCCATTGTCCAGTTCCACCCTGCATCCCCCAGAGGTGAGGCACCTTTTGGGCCAGCCCAAGCCAGAGTTTGGCTTCCTAGCAGGTTGTAAATCTCTCCCACGTTCCGTGAGCTTCCTGCTGTGGATGGGAAAGGATAGCCAGGCAAGGGAACATGTGTTTCATGTTAGGTTACAGCTCTGAGAAACTGCTGAGAGATAAGGGGACCTGAGCAAAACCTGGAGGAAGGAGGTGGCAGCAGCTGAATTGAGCTATGCTCACTCCTGGGGGGTTGAACTGGCACATTCTGGGACTCTCACCACTGACTTGAGGTCCAAAACAGTGGCCAGCTCAAGGGCTTGCCACTGCCCACTTAAGAACACTCCAAAAAATGTTAACCCATGGCATTTTAAAGCAGAATAAACTTGTAGCTTTAACTCTCTGACGTTGCCCCGTTTCAGACAGTGCCTGGCTTGTTATTCAGCTCCAGCCTTCCCTGAAGTTCTATGGAAATAGGATCTTCTCCTCCCAATCCTGTCAGCTTTCAGTGCCTGATGACCCATTTAGGAAGGAAAGAAACTTGTTTTGACAGAAAAACCCCAACATAACAAATCCTTGTAAGGCACAGTGCGCAGCTCCCCTGGTCTGCTGCGACCTTCCCTGCGGTTACAGACCAGAGGATTCCAATCCGTGCTCAGTGGGGCCAGGAAATACACAAAGGGAATCGTTCAGTGGGAAGATTCACAGCCCCACACTGATTTCTAGCCATTAATCAGCCAGCGAGACAGTGCCTCGCGTTGCACACCTGCAGCAGGAGCACAGTGTGGGACTGCGCTTGCCCTGGCGTGCATCAATTCCCTCTTTTATGAATTGGTGATTCTGCCGATATTTATTGAGCGCAAGTGGGAGACCACAATTTGCTGGGGTGAAAAATGCGGTGCGGAGCTGCCGAGAGTTACGGGCTCGAGTCCCTGGTATTGACGTGGCAATCCAAGGAGGAACAAGGCAGCTTTTCCACCTCCCTGCCCAACATCTTCATGCTGAATCTGAGCACGCCAGACTCAAAATGTCTCACTGGAGAAACTTCTTAACCTCTTCTCCCTAATGCTCCTCATCTTTTCCCAAATATTTCTATGTAATGCTTTAAAGCAAAGCCTGAGTGGACAACATCAAAGTTCTCCTAAACACCTCTGAAACAGATCCTTACTTGACATAAAATAAACTGAAAGATTGGTATTATTGCTATTTTTTGGAAGCAAAATCTCAGCCACTTCACAACCCCAAAGAAAACAAACATATCACAGAGGTTCACAGCTGAGAGACACAGTCAGGGTCACCTTTTCAGTACCAAGCAAAACCCCAATAACAGAAAATTTGCACCTTGCAACATGTGCCTGCATAGCTGGAAGCCTTTGGGACACGGAGTCCTCCCAGAAGCCCCTCAATTCAGCAGGAAAAAGCTGTGGTGAGGGGCAGAGAAATAAAACCAGGCTGTTGGTAAAGGTCACTTAAGTGTGCACATCCAAAGGGGAACACTGGACAGGTTCTGTGTGTGCACACAAAGTAGCTCTTTCCATTTTTACACACACATCCACCCCACTCTTTCATGAGTTGCTGAAAGGGACTCACTGCTAGCCAGAAATTATCAGTGAGGGTTTAAAAACACATGTGCCCAAAGGCCCCTCCAAATCTGCAAATCTGAAGGGGAAAAAGAGTCATACCCAAAAAAAAAAAAAAAAAAAAAATTAATATTGGGCTTTGCTGATCAATTAACTCTCATTTTCCTGCTCCAGTCTCAAAATAACTGATAATAAAAAATCTCCCTGCTGCTTTCCCTGAATCCCTGCCTTTGCTCTGGCCCTTTTCCATGCCCTGATGCTCAGCGCTGTGGAAGCACTACATCCTGCAGAGCGGAGGGACCCTCACCAGGCTGCTGAACCTGAACTGCCTGGCCCAGGTGTCGGATGGCTTCACCCAGGGACACGTGGTGGACATGGTACACGCTGTGCTGACTGAGCTGAGGCTGCTGCAGATGCCCAGGAAGCCACTGAGGACTGCAGAGTTCGTCACTTCTCTGGCCAGACATGACCCGGTGTACAAAGAGGAGGAAGAAATGTTTCAGGTGATTTTTCCAGAGCTCTGCTGCCTGGAGCTCAAGCACAGTCACTCCAGCCAAAGCCTTACCTAGGGCTCCAAAGGTGACAACTCAACCTTTAATCATCAAAATTAAAAAAGACGGGTTCAAGAGTGCTCAACCCAGAATGAAAGGAGTGGAAATGGCATTGCAGGTAAATGCTTCTGCCACCCGACCTGAGTGCGCTCCATTCCTCAAAACTCCTTTTGTGGGGTGGACAGCCTGGCTGCAGAAACAAAAGAGGGACCTCACAGGAATATTGGGAGCTGGACTGGGGGGTTTTGAGTGCAATGGATTCAGAGATGTTGATGAACAAATTGGCTGCAGCTGGTGATGACATAGTTAAGTTGCAACACCCCTAAAAATTTCCTTTATTGGCGTTAGGTACTAGTCAATGGAAATGGTCTAAGATATTACCAGAATGGGAAAATGCAGAGGAACAAGACCTCAAGTTATTAACTAAGGCTTGGGGTATGAAAACACTTCACTGCTCTTGGTTGCATACAAGCACAATTATGGATGCAATCAGTAGCTGCTTTAATCACTGGGGAAGGTGAGGACAGCATCTTCTCTGCTGAGATTCATAAAATCATTTGGGATAATGCCTCTGACATGGAAAAAAGCTCATTTCATCATTCCCTGCCACGTCCAGTCACACTTGATGTCGAGAGCTGTTCACTGTGCTGGCACCTCACTATTTGAATGAGGATTTAGGGTTCAACAGCACCAAAACCCATCTCCTCCCCATCATCTCCACCTCATCCTGTATAAAGGATCCTCCTGCCTCCCACTACAAAGCCAGCCAGCCACACCAGTCCTGCCTGGAAGTTATTGGGCCGAAATCATGGAATGGTTTGGGTTGAAAGGAACCCTAAATCTCACCTTGTTCCATTCCAATCTGAGGATGGGCCAAAGCAGTCCTTATTTTGGTAGCACAGCTGGCAGAGTGCTTTGGTGAACCTGGTGCTGCTCGCATTGGGCAGTGGCCTCCATGTCCATGGATAAACCACACAGGGGCCATTAATTCCCTGCATTTGTCCTTTTCCTTCCAGAGCTGAGGTGTTCAGCAAGCCTGGGTGTATCACCTTGAGAAGGCAAAACACCTGGCCATTCAGTGGCCACACAGAGATCAAGATCTAAGCCCTTCTCTTAAATCATTTCAAAGAATTTCTCCAAAAGTTTTCATTTCAGGCTTTAAAATAAATGCGTTTCTGCCTCCATCCCTCTTCTCTTCCTGCCCTCGGGACTATGAAATCCTGAGGGCAAAGCTGAGTGCATTTGAGGTGTATTTTATTCACTGGTACAGGGTGCCCAGAAAAATGTCCAAGGCCAGGTTGGAAGATGCTTGGAGCACCCTGGGACTCCAAGTGGAAGGTGTCCCTGCCTGTGGCAGGGAGTGGAATGGGCTGAGCTTTGAGGTCCCTTTCCAACCCAAGCCAATCTGTGGTTCTGTGATTCTACTCATTCCTCAAATATCCATGGATCACCTTGAAGCCTGACAAATGCTGCAGAATCCTTGGCCGCTGGGCAGAGCCCCCACAAATGAGGTAACACCTCTGTGCTGCTCCAGGAGACCCCAAAAGAGCTCTCTCTATCCCATACCCACCCCAATCATTTCTCCTGCTTCTAAACCCCTTACTTTTCCTGGCTGGAAGGTTTCCTTTTTGTCCTGCTCCTTGAGCTCCCCCTCCACCAACAGGATGCCGATTCTCACAGCTCTCTCCATGGCTCTTGCCCTGCTGACCCAGTGATAGTGCATATTTCTCCCAGCCCTGCTGAGTACATCCCAATTTCCATTTAGAGCCATTTGGCTCGCTCTACACAGGCAGCATTTGTGATATTTGGCAAATCAAATCTCTCTCCCCCCCCCCC
>VWZN01014795.1:258371-272637 GCA_013396955.1 Regulus satrapa
ACTGCAAATATAAACGTGGGGACGTGCCGGGGCCAGGGTGGCTCTTTGCGAGGGGTACCTGACTCCCAGAGAGGGAACTGAAGCTCACCCCTTGCTCTGGCCGGGCAGGGATGGTGATCCGGGGGGGATGAGTGACCATCACCAAGGTAGGTTTGGGGCAGTGGTGGCATTGCCATCCCTCTGTCCCACAGACATGGGGTGATGCTGCCATCGCAGGGATCTCATCTGAGTTATTTTGGGGGGGGTGAGGTTGAAATCAGCCACTCTGGAGGAGGCGCTGCTGCAGGCTGGAAATCTCCCCTGGGAAAAAATGACCGTGGTAATGATAATAATGCCATTCCCTGCTGCCTGGAGGGCAGCTGTAAATCAGGGTGGTGCTGCCAGGAGCTCTGCACGCCCCACAGCTGAGCGTTTTAATGCAGCCCCGTGGGATTTTTGGAGCCGGGGTGCTGAGATCTCCACGGGGCAGCAGGATTTGGGGGACAGGTTTTCCCTAAAGCCTCTTGCTGCTGCATGCCGTGCTCCTGTCTGTGACAGGAATGAGTTTTCCCGGCTGGGGAAGCTGGAGCAGGCAAATAAAGCCGTTATTAATGGACCCACTCGACCTGGGGAAGGGAAATGCGCAATGCTTCGTTCCGTGAGGCGCGCTCTGCCAGCAGCCGGGCGCGGGGGGAAGGTGGAGGTGGACAAGGCCGAGGCCACGAGCGCTCGCTCTCAGCCCTTTCTGGGGCTCTGTCCTGTGTAGGATGATGCCAGGCTCAATTTTTGCAAGATCAGGTGCTTGGGGATCACAAGGCTGTGGTGAAAGGCGACGCGTCCAAGGCCCTGCAGCCCTGGTGGAGGAGAGGCTTGTGGGGTTTCCTCCACCACCCAAACTCGCTGCCTGGAGGCAACAAGTGCTTTCCAAGCAGTTGAAACACCCTAATTTTCCTTCTAAACCCCACCGGGGGGGGGTTCTCCCCCTGCTCCTTGCCAGCCCCAGGATGTCCCACAGTTGTCCCGGCTCCTCTCTGCAGTAAACCCCATTGCCCTTAAATCCACAGCAGCTTTATCCCGACATCACTCTCCACTCTCAGGTAGGATCAGCGCTTGGCTTGGCTGGCAGGAGCCCAGACTCTGGGGTTCTGTGTGCCACGAGCACCTTTTCTCTCTACTCTTGCTGTCCCAGGCTATTTTTATCCCCTTCCTTCAGCCATGAGTTAATCCTTGCCCCAGACTCGAGTGTTTATATGCAAATAGATGCTGATTGAGAAGGGTCACTGGGTAATTCAGTGAGATAATTTAGTGCCAGACACACGCATACATGCCCCCTCCCCAACAATGAAATTAGCCCAGGAGGTCTGGACTCCCTGCTAAATTTACCCAGGGAGGTAATCCCTGCCTAGGGAAGGTGATCCCTTTGGCATGAGCAAGGACGCGTGAAGGCAGGATTCCTCCACGTCACCACAAAAATATTACAGGGCCGCTAATGAGAGGAGAGGGCTCTGGGAATGCCACCCTGGAGAAGTTCCTGAGGTAAATGATCCCTGTCTGTGCTGCTCCCTGGATCTCCAGACATTCTCCTGCGCTGGCTGGAGGACCCCAGGGGATAACAAGGATGTTTTTCATACCAGAGCAGTGCTTGGAGGAGGTGGTTCCGTCAATAGCAGAGGGGGCGATGGGCACGGAAAGGCTGGGTGGAGCAGAGCAGCAACAGGTGGTAAAAGCAGAGAGAGAAATGAGGGGGTTTGGAGGCTCCAAAGCAACAGAGAGGTTGTGGACAGGCAGGTGGGAATGCCAGCCTTGAGACCAAGGGGAAAAGTAGGAGAAAACAGGGAAGGCCACCTGGGATGGCCTCAAATTAGCTCCCAGTGCTGCTTCCCATGACTCCATGACCAAGAACCTCTCAGCTCAGCAATCCCCATCCTGCGTGGACACGGAGGTTTTGGGGCTCCATGCTCATCCCACAGCCTGCAGGGCCAGAGGCGAATGTCACCAGAGTCATGCTGAGGACCCGCACACAGGAACCTCGGGTGGCTCTGGAAGCAAGGGGATGTTGGCTCAGGATCCCCAGGAAGGTCCCAGATTTTTCTCCCAGCCTCAGAGGGAACCACGCAGCGTCCCAGCTCCGGTTTAACATCCCAAAATCTGCTTTGACCAGGTTTATTCCCCAAAGAGGGGGATGAGAGGGCTGGGAGGGGAAGCTTTGTCACCCAGAGCCTGCAAGTCACGAGATGCCAATCTCCATTCTCGTCCCCACTGTGGATTTCTCCGGTGACCTTTAGGAAAGCAGGAACAGGGAAGGCTCTGCTGGCATCCAGTACTTTCTCTCTCCTACACAAGGCACTGTCTGGGGGAGCAGCTCCCTGTGCCAAAGCCCCAGGAGGATTTGCATCCCGCTGGCCTTCATGTCCTTGCAGGGTCATCCCAACTTTCCAGTGACACGTAGCCCAGATTTTTCCATATTGCAACCACAAAACTGGAATCTCATATGAGCACCTTCATGAAAAAAAAACAAAAAAAGACAACAGAGGGGAATTAAAAAAAAGCTCCCAGAGCTCCCAGGATGCAAATAAGGTTATTGGGCATGGGCAGACAGCAGTTGACTAAATTTCTTTTTTTTTTTTTTTTCTTTTTTCCTAAACACTGGACACTGTTGTTCTCCCAGCCTGAACACCGCTGTCCCGAGTTGGAGCCTCCAAATAATCCAGCAGTTTAATCCAAGAGGTGCTGCTGCAGCATGGCCCAGTGACTGTCTGACCCTCATTGTTCCCATCATGCTCCAACCCCTCCGGAGTTAGAAATACTCCACAACAGAGCCTGGGCTGGATTATAATTAGACAGGAGCCTGGAAACAATGAGCTATAAAAGCCTGGTTGTCCCACCAGCCAGGACCTGCAGCCCAGGAAGCCCTGGAATGAGCGAGTCACCAGGAGCTGGGACAGGGAAGGTGAGGATTTCCTCCAAATCGGATCCGGAGCGTCCCTTAGCACCTTGTGCTCCCATCAGCAGGTATTACACAGCCCTGGTCACGGGAGACCTGAGGAGCCTCCAGGTCCTGACTGAGCGATACCACCAAGATGTCAACTTGGTCTTTGAGATCAGTAAAAACGAGCTGGAGTGGCAGGTGACAAGCCAAGCCTCCTATGGACTCTCAGGTACTTTTCCTTTAAAGGCCAGGGCAGGAAAATGAAAGAAATGGGTATTTACTAACCCTAAACAGGTGAAGTGCACTTAGGTGCCTCAAGGTTTTTGGTTAGGCCACAGTTCTGGCCATAAATATTCATCCCTTTTAACTTTATCTATTCATCCCTTTTAATATTTTCTTCTCTCCAGCACCTATTAATCCACTGGAAGTGTAAAATCTGTGTGTGCACATGGTTTTTTCGGTTTGGGATTAGAGACCCTGGAGCTTGGGAATGCTTTAAGAAGGGCTCACAGCCCAAATTCCCTATGTCATATTCAGGAAGGGTTGGATGCCCTCAGGATGGTGGCACCTCCTTGAGGTGATGCTCCCCGTGGTCCCAGGTGCTTATGGAGCACCACGCTCAGGAGTTAGTCCAGGAGGACCAATCTGGGAGCTGCTGGCAAACCCAGTTCCTCACTCTGGCTGATCCCAAAACCAGCACATCCCAAGCCCAGCCCTCCATCACCCTCCCAACCTGGCTTGAGTGCCTTAACTCCCAGCAAAAACAGCTTTTCCTTGCCTGGGGAGTTAATGAGCTGCCTTTTCCCTCCTGCCAGCCACTTGCACACAGGACTCTGTGCCCTGGTGGCCAGCGGGGCATCACCCACCCCATTCCACATGAAATCCTGCTCCCGGATGAACACCCAGGGAGTTTTGTTTCTGACATGGCCTGCCCAGGGAGGTGGTGGAATCACTGTCCCTGGATGTGTTTGGAAAAAAGACTGGATGTGGCATGGTCTAGTTGAGGTCTTGATGGTCTTGAAAGTCTCTTCCAACTGTGGGATTCTGGGATTTTGTGATTCTGGGATTTTGTGATTCTGCAATTCTGGGATTCTGTGATTTTGGGATTCTGGGATTCTGCAATTCTGGGATTCTGTGACTCTGGGATTCTGTAACTGGGATTTTGTGCTTCTGGGTTTCTGTGACTCTGGAATTTTGTGATTCTGGGTTTCTGGGTTTCAGTGACTCTGTGATTCTGTGATTCCGTGATTCTGCACCAAGCAGAGCCACCACGTGCAACCAGCCCCTTTGGCCCACCCAAAGCTGCCAGAGAGGAACGGGAAAAGCCTCTGGAGCTGGCTCAGCCTGCAGGCTGGCGGGCAGGGGCTGGGAGCTGGGGCCTCACACCGTGTCCGTGTCCCACAGGGCTGTGGGCGCTGGAGGAGAGGCGGGAGCTGAGCACCCCTCTGTGCCTCGCCGCCCGTCACGGCCACCCCAACTGCCTGTGCCACCTCCTGCACCGCGGGGCCGACCCTAACCTGTCCCCGGGGCCTCGGGAACCCCTGCACGAGGCCTGCCAGGGGGGGACACAGCCACTGCGTGGAGCTGCTGCTGGAGCACAGGGCCGACCCCAACCTGCGCAGCGACGAGGGCACGGCCCCGCTGCACCTCTGCACCATCGCGGAGTCGCTGTGGTAAGGACGGGGGCTCCATCATCCCCCCGCTGCTGGGGCTGCCCCTGCAAGTGTCCAAAGGTTGGATGGGGCTTGGAGCAGCCTGGGATAGTGGGAGGTGTCCCAGCCCGTGGCTTTGGGGTCCCAAACCATTCTGGGATTCCGTGACGACCTCACTGCGCATCCCTGGTGCACAGGCAGCAAAAATGATGCTGTGGTCCACAGTAAGGCTTCCTACAGGCTCCCACCTCTCCCAGGTGCCACAGCAGAGACAAAAACAAACAAACAAAAGGGATATTTTGGGGCGAGGCACATCGCACATCCTAAGTCTTCTTCCTGTGGAACTCTTCTTCCCAGCCTTGGCTTTTCTTTCCTTCTCTTTCCTGACTGTTTCTCCTGAAATCAGCACATCCTGCATCCCAGATCCCATTTGCCCCAGGAGATGCCCAGGATGTGTTTATAGGATGTGGAGCAATGCTCCCATGCCCTCACCCCACACAGGCCACATTTGGATCTGCCCTGGCTCATCCTTAGGGCTGAGGCACATCCATGTGCATCCACATCTCACCCTGGATCAGCGCCACACAGACGAGCATAAAAATTGCCTGGAAAAACACAGGAAAAAAAATTGTTTCTGTAGAACTTAAGGTGCCTCGACCAGTAGACAGATGGAATCACAACACTTTCTTTTTTTTTTTTTTAAATAAAGAGTTCACCCACTTGTTATTATCCTGATAATTCAGGGTAATATCCAAATAATTCGGCTTAGGGCCATGGTGAATTCCATCACCAGCTTCCCTGAAAAGCCAGCCTGGCTTCAATCCTCTCCCCTCCAGGCAGGCAAGATTAACTGCAAGTGGGTGGTGAAAGCAAGGTGCCAGCACAAAACCACGACATTGGAAGAGAGCTCTGGAGAAGGGAAGCAGGCAGAGAGGGAAAGACTGGATCCCAGCTTATTTATAAGATTCTCCAGATGATGCCCAAAAATCAAATATTAATCTACTCCTGATTCAGCCAAAAATCTAGGGGTGAATTCAGTGCATCCTTGGTGCCATGAGGGCTGGGAGGAGCAGGGTAGGAAAGGGAGGATGCTGCAGGCAGCTCTATGATTAACAAGAGCTGGCTTTAATATCTTCACCCGAGCTCCCTTTACTCCGTAAACCTCTTCCTCCAGCCCCATCCTAAAAGCCAAGATTTCCCTGATTTTAGGCTTCTCCCCCTGAAGAGATGGGGGTGATCAAACCAACCCAGGGCGTGCAGAGGATCTCCTGGGCCACAGAGGCCCAGGTGCCCTGGTTTTGCTTCCAAGCTTGGAAAAAAATATTGGGTTTTGCATTTATGAAAACGGAATTGTTCTCCCTGATTTGCATATTCTATCCCCTTGGAAGGCAGAGGGGGATCCACCAAGGGGATCAGACAGCCCCAGAATGACAACAGCTGAGTTGTAAGCCCTGGAATATTGGGGCTTTATAATGGAAATTCTGAGAGCCCCTTAACTACGGCGTCCGGCGCTACGGGGGCTTCTACAATAACTAAGCCAACTCCCTTGAAAGATCAAAAATTAATAGACATTTCAGACAGGGTTTGAGGTTTCGACCACTGCTTTTTCAATCGCAAAGACTTTGCTAAAGTTAGAGACTGAGGAGGTCAAGCTTTGGGTAACACAAACATTTCCTCTTTGATTAGGGGGAGACTACTTTACCTTGCCTCCCTTTTTTTTATTTTATTATTTTTTTCATTGAGTAGTAGATTTTAGGTCATCCTTAATTTTTTACTGACAACAAAGAGCAGGTCATTGACCTACATAGAGAGCTATTTTATTTTTCTCCCTCTCGATAACAATGGCCAGAACACCTATGTGCCAGGTTCTTCTGTATTCCCATATACTCGGCAATTCACCATGGGGGCAGGACTTAAAACCTTTGAGCCTCTCAGTGACTGGGATAAAAAAAAATTATCTGGGCTTCCTTCCAGCCATTTGAGCTTCAGAATCCATGAGATTTCAACAAAAAGGATATCAGAGCTTTAATCTAGGAGCTTTTTGAAGAGATGGAAAAAAAAAAGTTCCAGTAAAGTTCAGTCTTACCTTCTTCACTTTAGGAGCTGTTCATGCCAACGTCGGCCTATTTAGTAGAGTTCCTCTCCTTGACCTCTTTTTTACAGCCGAGATAATTAACATGGTGGGGTAAGATGAGTCTCTAAATTCACTGCACTCTCTCCCTGGCGCTCTCCCTTTTCCCTCTTAAAGCTGGGGATGATTAAAGGAGCCTGCCTTTATTGGCACCCCGAAAAAAAAAATAAAATAAAAATAATTGAGGGGGAGAGGAAGAGCGTCGGCAGCAGCGGGGAGGGAGAGCAGGCACGGGGCGGCGGGGATGCAGGACACGGCTCCTGCCTCCCATCATGGCAGGAAGGGATGTTGAACATCTGGAGAGTCCTCCTTCAGATCTCCCCAACATCCTGCGAGCAGGGAGAGCCTGCCTGGAGGGGAATTTCCCTTCTCCCGCCTCGAAGGTGAGGAAGAGGGCTTTGGGATGCCAGGGGATGGGGACAAGAGGATGCCACCCCCCGCCTCCATGCAACTCGGCTGAGCCATTCCCTTCTCCAGGCCTTCCCTCCATCCTGGGAGCTGGGGAAGCAGAGTTATCCACCTCCTCCAAGCCCCCAGAGCTTGGAGGGATGTGGGATAAAAGGTGAGATGAGCTCAGGCAGCGCCCAAGGGGCTCCATGCAAGGAGCAGGGGGATAGGGAGCAAGCACCAGGAACAGCGTGGGAGGAATGAGCAGGAAACGGGAGCTGAGCAGGAAGGCAGGTGCCTGAAAAGGTTAAGGCAAGGCTCCCAAATTTCTGGGGAGATGGGGACTGACACAGTGGAGCCGGCCCCAGGCACCCTCCAGCTATTCCAGCATCATCCTGGACACTCTACCCCTGTGGCTGCGGGAAACGAGCGGCGCTGCAAGGAAATGAGGAAGGCCCGGGGATTTGAAAAGCCAGCATTTAGCATCATCTAGTGCTAAACCTCGTCCTCTGCTCTGTTTAGCCTCGCTAAACACAACACTGGGAACATTTGGAGCCATCGTTTCGGGGAGCTGGGCAAGAGCAGTTCCTTAGCGGGTCCTGACCAAGAAATGAAGAGCCCAAAAGCGGCCACAGGGCACAACCCAGGGCCTGGCCCTGGTCCCCGAGATGTGACAAAATGAGGGGTTTTACAGATAAACCCCACTCCAAACTCCGGGGACGGGAGGAGAAAACAAGCAGGAAGTTTTTCCTTAAGGAAACTATGGCCTGAGTGGGTTTTTTTTTTTGGGATGGGAATTTTCCTGTGGCGTCCGCTGCCCCAATCTCCTGCTCCTCCTGCTGGCTGTTTATCGCATCCCATTCCTAACAAATCCCACTTTCCCAGGCTGGCGTTTTTCATCCCAGCCAGTGGGAGCCATCCTGGCATAAGGAGGGCAATGGGCAGATCCTGCCCCGACTCTCTGATGGGTGAAGGAATTTTAAAAAACTAAAACAATCCCAAATAATTTCCTCCCATTCCATTTGATCCATGAGCCCAGGGCAGGCAAAGGTGAAGCACTAGCAGCACTCACCCCAAATTTCCTTTACCCTAAGAAATGACTTGCCCAAGCAAGGAGACATCACCCATCACCTGCAAATGAGCTGGGAATGGCTTGGCAGTGAGTTTAAATTAGTCAAAATTAGGTCCCAGGCTGGAAGGAAAAACAAACTTATTTGTTTTGCCACCGAAATTCTGCTGAGCTAAACAGAAAGCTGAACTCACTGTACTTTTTCAGTGTTCCCAGAAAATTGGAGAGGAGCCCTTTAGAAGGCAGCAAGCTGGGCTTTATTTAATGGCATTTTAATCAAATCTGGTGGCAATGACCGGGGTGTGAATGAAAATACAGGAGAAAAAAAAACCAAAAACGCTGGTGAAGTGTTGGAGCTTGTGAATTCATGAACAGAGATTTTAAAGGTTAACAGGAGGATCTACCCAGAACCTGCTGATGCCCAGATATCCAAACAGGAGGTAAATGCTCCTCCCAGTCTCCCACCATTTCCATTCACTGGAAGAGGTCACCCCTTATTCCTAACTCCTTGACAAGGTTCCCTCTGTGCCAAAGGAGGAGCACCCAGAGGGAAAATGCAGTACAAAGTGGCTTGAGTTTCTTCCAACAAGTGAGCCTTTGAACCTGATAACCAAAAATGTGATGCAGCCTCTGGAAAGGATGCAGAGAGAATATTTGGGATGTCTAGCAGGAGATCAGGGGGAACTGAGCTCCCAGGATTGAATTCTCTGTGAGGTAAAAGCTTCAGCCTGGGCACTCTTGCCCACACCGGGCAATGTTTGTGCCCAAGATCTCTGGGTACAGCTGCCTCCTTGCCTGGGAATGCTTTAGGCATTATCTACCCCCAAAAAAGGAAGAAAAACTGAACAAAAGGGGATTTCTCTCACGGGCTAGGCTGCTGCATTTTTGCAGCCAAGTCAGCAGTGGTTTTTCCCCATTTTTCCCTGCGGAACCATCCTCTGGTTTGCCCTGAGTATGTTGTTTTAGGTGCCAGAGCTACCTGTGACATCAGGATTAAGCTGCTCCAGAGAGATCCCAAGAGAATAATTATAATCAGGGCTACAAATTCCCTGCTGACAAGGATGGACAAGACCAATTAAAGAGACTGAGTGTCTGAGTGATCCCCTCCAACAGCAGCCAGCAAGCCCTCAAAAAAACTCGGGGCAACAAAACATTCCTTGAGAGAGATTCAGCATCCTAGTGCACAAAAATGAAATTGGAAAGTAAGGACCTGAGGATTTTGGGAATGGCACAACCCCACCTGAATCCATTCTCACATGACCACAACTCAAGCAAAGCATCCATGGTAGATGCCTCTGCTGAGCATTCCACCTGCCCAGGCTGCAGGAAAATATCCTGCAGGGTTTTTTTCCTGGCAAACTCAGGCTTGAGATGCACAGGGAAAGCAGCCCAGGGAGGTGGTTGTAGATTCTGCACTGTCAAGGACAGTGAAAATCCTCCCACCTCCCATCAGATCCTTAGGGAGGTGATGAGGCAGGTCCACAAAAAGTCAAGTATATTATTATTAGTAGTAGTAGTATTAACTCATTATTTTATTATTGATATTTTCCCCACGTATGTTAGCATTCCCCTGGGCCAGGAAAAACAACCATTATCCTGGTGCTGTCCTTCTTCCCCATCCCTGCTGCTGGAAGGATCAGGCTGGGACTTCTCTCCCCATTGTGCTGCTTCCGTGTCAGCCCAGAACTTCACGCAAGGCTCCAGCAACACCTGAGCTGAAAGAAAAGTGCATGAGATGAAAATGAAAGAGTCAGGGAAGGGGTTAAAGGCTGGTGCTCCTCCCTTGGACTCCAGGATCCCCACGGGTCCCTCCTGAGCTCAGGATATTCTGGGATTTTGTGAAAACACAATCCTCTGCACCAGGAGCACAACCCAGGTGTGGGGAGACCCTCAAAGGGAGAAGGAAAACCCATTTTTATACCCAAGCAAGTGGGCCCAGGGTGGCTGAGGTGCTCAAGAATGGTCAGGGCTGATCCAGGATGGTCAGGGGGATCAAGGACACTCAAGGTGGCCAAGGGTGATCAAAGTGGTCAAGGATGGTTGAGGACAGTCAAGGTGGTCAAGGATGGTCAGGGATGGTCAGGAATGGTCAGGAATGGTCAAGGACAGTCAAGGATGGTCAGGGTAGGCAAAGATGGTCAAGGATGGTCAAGAATGGTCAAGATATTCAAGGATGGTCAAGGATGGTTGAGATGGCTAAGGACAGTCCAGGATGGTCAAGGATGACCGTTCAGAGATGACCCTGGTCAAGGGGCAGAGGGAGATATTGCCCAAACCACCACTGCCCTCACTGTGGAGGGCACCAGGGCACTGTGCCACCCTGCCCAGCCTGGGCTGCTCCCTCCCAAAATCCCCAAGTGCCACTACCCCAGCTCCAGCTCCACTTCCACCCTCACCCCGCACCACCTCCCGCCCCATCATCCCCCAAAACCGCATCCTGGATGTTCATCCCACCTTCCCACAGGTGTGCTGGGCTCCTGCTGAGGCACGGGGCTGCCCTGGAGCTGCCCAGTGAGGCTGGAGGGGACACAGCCCTGCACGTGGCCGCCAGGCACGGCCTCTGCCATCACGCTCGCCTCTACCTGCAGCACCGGGCGCGCATCGACGCCCGCAACGCGCGCGGGGAGACGGCCCTGGGCATCCTCTGCGGGCGGGCCCCGGGCCCTGGCGACCCTTCCCCACAGCTTTTCCAGCTGCTGGCTGCCCATGGCACCGACGTGGATGCCCGGGACGAGGGCTGGAGGAGCCCCTTGCACCGGGCATGTGGGGCGGCCAACGCTGAGCTGGTGCAGCTCCTGCTGCGGTGCGGGGCCGACGCCAATGCCATTGACTACGACGGGGTGTCCCCGCTGGGCTGGGCCCTGCGGGGCGCTGCTGCCCACAGGGAGCTGCATCCCCACCTCACCGTCCAGCTGCTGCTCAACCACGGCTCCCAGAGGATATGGCCCCCTGCCTTCGTCAAGGTACGGGCCCCAGAAGGGTGCCCAGAGATCCCCTCGCACCCCGGTGCAAGGTCGGGGGGGCTTTGGGAAATGTCGAGGTGGAGAATCTGAGAGACGGGACTGTGGGGTTGGGAAGTAATGGGCCCAGTAGAAGGATGGGATGGAGCCAGCACGACAGCTCAGAGGGATTTTTCCTTGCCTAGGGAATGTCAGAGACAGGCTTGGCACGCGAGCTGCCTCGCGGCTCTGCGTCCCATTGATTTTTACATCAAACCATAAAGAAAATATTATCCTGCCTCACCAGGCACAAGCCAAAAATATAAATAAGGAGCACCCTGAGGAAGAAGCGCACAGATGGAGCCGGCACTCCGAAATGCACCGGGAGAAACCCCACACCTGCCTGATCCCCACACAGGGCTGGAGCGGGCTGGGGTGGGACAAGCCCTGGCTGCAGCAGGTGGATGTTGTCCCTGTCTGGCCCTGCCTCTCGGTCTGAGCCCTCACGCTGTCCCTGGACAGGTGCTGAAATCCTGCGCGGCTGTGCCGGAGGTTGTCGAGGTCCTCTTCAATTCCTACTCCCAAATCCCGGTCTCCCAGAAGTGGGCCGAGGCCGTGCCAGAGGAGGTGCTCCAGGTGAGGCAGCACTGCTGGCTTGGCGGGGTGGTTGAGACCCAAGGAAGGGGTTTTTCCCACAGAACAGGGGTTTATTTTCCTCCCAGAGTGGGTATTTTCCCCCCACCCACGCTTCACTTGGATGGAGAAAAGCCAAAAGGAATATTCCCTAGAGCCTGTGTTGCCTCGGGAGGCTGAACTGGGGCAGAAATGAGACAGAGTAAAAGGATAAAATGGGGATTTATTGGAAAGGCCTCAGTGGATGCACCTTGGGCAGCTCAAGATGCTCCCAAGGTGGACCCAAGATGGTCACAAAATGGACAATTGGTCATGAGGTGTCACATTTTTATAAGTTTTGGTCCATCAGCATATTGAGTTAATTGTCCAATTAAAGCCCCAGCTCAAGAAGCTCCATCCTCCTTGGTTTTCTCTCTTCACCATTGTTTAAACTTCTTGGGCCTGAAATCTGCATCGGCCGTCCTCGGTCCCAAGCTGGGGAAGGAATTGTTTTGTCCTCCCACTCTGTGAAGAGAGCTCAGCACCACCCAGTATGAACCCCAGAACCACACTAAAACAACCCAGAGCCTGAAAAATAGAGAAGCCAAAACTTAAGGCATCACCTGATCCCTGCAGGTTTGCAGCCCTTCAGCTCCACCATCCTCAGATCCCGCATCCCTGCCCCAGCCTACCATAAAACCCACTCTCAGCTTCTGGTAGTGACCCTAGAGCCTGAGCACTTCCCAGCAGGAGCCCACACCCCTTGCTTTGGTTTGGAAAAGCTCCTCCTCGGATGTGCCTGCCCTGGGATGATTTGGGATGGCTCTCCTAGCCCTACAGGCTGCAAGGGACGGCTGGAATGCAAAGAAAGCCTTCAGCTTGTCCCAGGGAATGGGAGGAATTTCCCCTCCCCCCTCCCCAATTTAAGGAAATTCCGAGCTGCAATCCTGGGAGAACCCCAAAATTCCTTTCCCCGTGGAGCCGTCAGCACCCCTCACCCGCAACCACACCTGGGCTTCTTCCCTCCTTCCTTTCCCCCCTGAGCACGGGGAAATGGGGAGAGGAGTGAGCCCAGCTGGGTGATGCCCTTCTCTTTGCAGCAGCACCAGCTTTTCTACGAGTCCTTCTTGGGGCTGGCGGGCACGGCCCGCTGCCTGCAGCACTGGTGCCGCTCTGCCATCCGGGCAAATTTGGGGAGCCGCTGCCATTCCCTCATCCCCGTGCTGCCCGTGCCTCGGGCTCTCCAGGATTTTCTGCTGCTGGAGCCCAGAGGAGCCATGCAGTGAGGGAGAAGCTCCGGGAAGGCCAGTGGGGTTTGTCCTTCGTGCCAAGGGGCGTCGCTTCCCATGGTGGATGGTGCTTTTCCAGGGACTTACGGCAGGACTGAGGCGGGAGGTTTTTTTCTCAGCTGAATTCGGGGCCAGGACTGAGACACAGGAGATGGTTTTTCGTATTCTGTCTTGGGTGTTTTTTTCTTCTCAGGGGTACAAGGGAGTGAGTTCTCAGCCCCTCAGCTTCTGGGTAGAAATGGCGATGGTCACTTCCAGCTACAAAGGCTTTTAAGGGTAAACTGAACCAGGGAATAATTGCCAGCTGGATTATTTTCACTTTTAACCCAATAACCAGACAGCTCTAACCCCCAGTGTGGCATTGGGCACCCAACCACACAACATCACCAAACCCATGGAGGAGAAGAAGAAGGAGCCAAGGCCCTAAAACATCCACCTTGCTCCATTGTACCCTAAACCTAAAGCTGTGAGTTTCCACCCTGTGACATTTCACACTTCTATCCCAACTCCACACAATTCCAGCTCCACCACTCAATTTTGGGAGCTTTCTCCACGGCCTCAGGTCTGAAGTTCTGCTGAGGGACTGCACCTGTGTCAGCACAGGGAGCCCCAATTCCTCCGTGCCCAGGGTTCCAACAGACTAAAATGTTCTTTTGGGTCGAAATTTGTACAGATTTTCTTTTTTTTTTTTTTTTTAAATTATTTTCCCTTCTAATTGTGCTTTAAATAGACCATAAAGAGTAATAAAATTATTTGTGGCTGGTAGGAATAATGCTCATTGTAGAAAATCCCTGCAAAGCAGTGAGGGCTGCTCAGGTGTGCCCAGGGAAGGGCAGGGGACTCAAAACCAGCTCAGGGGACTCAAAACCAGCCCAAACTCCTGGGAAAAATCTCACCTGGGAGTGGTACGAGCAGAGGTGCTGTCCAAAATCCCTCAACGGGATGCAAAATCCAGTGGCATAAAGACCCTAAAATAAATTTAAAATTAAATTTTTAAAATTTTTTTTAAATGTAGGAGCCGCCGTAGTAGTTATTCCAAGCAGGATGCACCAGCCTCTTGTCCCTGTCACTGACCCCAGGCTGGCACACAAAATGGAAGACTTCTCCCAGTGGCATTTCATGAAATGCTGTTCATTCTTCCAGTGCTGAATTACACTCGGGTTTTGGTTGGGTTAAAAAAAATAAAATTAACAAACACCCACAAAAATTTATGTGTTATATATATAAATGTATATATGATATATGACTATATATATACAGTATATATAAATATATAATT
>VWZN01014799.1:0-34519 GCA_013396955.1 Regulus satrapa
TTTACAGGATAGATTTCCTTTCCACTGCAGGGACAGAAAATCATGTCTTTACTGACATGGCCAGAAGATAACACTGTTTCTCATACACACTTAGGCAAAACTCGCATAGAAAGAGAAACCTATCACATATGTGGACAGTTAGAGGAATACATATTTGTTTATGTTATTAAAGCAACTCATACTCCACATACTGTCTCCATAATGATTACCTCTACTTTGCATTATATTCATTATTCAGGCTTTTTCTCACTGGTAATACAGGCTAAGACACCCATCCAAACTGCAACTTCATTCTGCAGGCAGGTTATTGTTCCTATGTCAAGAAGTATTCTCACGAACAGAGGATTTTCTCAGAGTAGGAGAAAATAAGTACTATTTTTTAGGCCACTAATGTCCAGGCTCAGTATTGTTTCTATGCTGGTTGTTTTTAGCATATTTCCAGTACTGTTAGTAAACCCTGTAAACATAATGCTTGTACTTGTAGCAAATTAATTGTAAGTAGCAGCAATCCATAGATGGAAATGGATTATGAAAACCCTCTTATACATTCTGCAAGAGATGAAAGGTACCCTGAGATTGTTAAAAAATGACAAATCATTCCTTAATCACTATTTCACACATTTTTTTTTTTTTTACTGCACTGTTCAATTTCAACAACTTTCTCTGCAGGGTAAAACATTTCATATGAAGAAAAGTAATCTGAGAAAGTTTCAATTAAAGGTTAAAAATGCACAGTTAACTACATTACCAGCAAAATATCTATTTACTATAATAAACCTAGCCAAGTTTCTTAGCCATTTGCAATGGTCCTAACAAAACAAACTGAGCCAAGTGTATAATGCAGAAGTTGCTACACAAACCAGATGCTTGCCATCTTCTTCACAAAATGTATTTTTGATACACTGCACTCCTTTTGGATACATTCATCCTAACTTACACATTTGTTCCAATTTTACCTGTACGAAGTTTATGAGCAAATTAGTGTTATGAGGAGACTACAGCTGAGACTTTTATAATCCTTCTGCCCTATCATCTTCTTTTGAATTAATGAAAGCATATATATATTTCAATAGAGAAAGAGATTACCTCTCTCAGCTTTAAGAATCAGGTGGTGTAGATGTTTTTAGACAGCCTGGTATGGCAATTGAGCATCACCACATTTATCAATATTTAAATTAGATTTGAAGAAGAAATGGCTTACAAATATCAGGTCTAACTACTTGCCTTCTTTCTTCTCCTTCGCTTCTTCTTCTCTTTGGCTGCTTGTGCCTGTTTATGCTCCCATACCAGGTTAGTCAAGTTAGCCACATATTCATCTGTCTGCTGCAACAGGTAGGCCAGGCGTCTATCTTTCTTTTGATCAATCAGCTTACGGTAGCCTTCTTCATCTTCAGCCTAGTGATACAAAAGAGATGTCATGACAGAAATTATGGCGGATGTGCACCATCCAACTCCTACACCAATAATGAAGTTTTATCTTAGGTCGTTATGATCTGCACACAGGGGCAGCTACATGAGTAAAGAGCTCATTGGATGATAAGGCCCAGAGAGTCATATATTTGTATCAAAATGTCACAGCATCATAGGGGTGCGCAGGGACCTTAAAGATCATCTAGCTCAGATTCTCCTGCCAAAGGAACAGATACCTTCCACTAGACCACATTGCTCAGAACCACATCCAACCTGGCCTTTAACACTTCTAGGCATGGAGGATCCGTAACTTTTTTTGAGCAACCCATTCTAGTGCCTCACCACTCTCACAGTAAAGTACTTCTTTTTAATACCCACTCTAACCATATTTTCATAGAACCACAGAATCATTATTTAGATTGGAAGACTCCAAAGTTATCAAGTCCAACCATCAACTCAACACCTCCAGGTCTCTCTGTAAACCATGTCATCAAAGCACAACATCCGTGTGTTTTCTGAACTTCCCCAAGCAGCCTGTTTCAAATGCTTGACAACCCTTTGAGTGAAGTATTTTCTTTGATGTAAAATCCAATCTAAACCTTCAGTGGCACAACTTGAGACCATTTCTGCTTCTTCTATCACTTGTTATCTGGGGAAAGAAACCAACCCCCACCTTGCTACAACCCCCTTTCAGATGGCTATACAGAGTAACAAAGGTGGCCCTGAGCCTCCTTTTCTGCAGGATAAACTCCAGGTCCCTCAGCTGCTCCTCATAGGATTGGTGCTCCAGACCCTTGCCCAGCTTCACTGCCCCTCTCTGGACATGCTCCAGCATCTCCATATCCTTCTTGCAGTGGGGGCTGCAAAACTGAGCACAGGATTTGAGGTGTGACCTCACCAGCACCAAATACAGGGGGACAATCCCTGCCCTGCTCCTGCTGGCCAGGTATGGCTGGTCCAAGCCAGGATGCCATTGGCCTTCTTGGCCACCTGGGCACCGCTGGCTCATGCTCAGCTGCTGTCAATCAACACTCCCAGATCCTTTTCTGCTTTGCAGCTTTCCAGCCACTCTGCCCCAGCCTGTAGTGGGGTTGTTGTGACTCAAGGTCAGGGCCTAGCACTTTGCCTTTTTATAATGGCATTTTGCCATATCACTGGTCTTGGCTTTTGATGTAGTCCATGATATGGCTGGCTTTCTAGTCTGCAACTCCAAATTGCTGGGCCCTGCTTATCTCGTCATTCCCCCAAAACACCCAAAATCTCTCACTGCGAGGTGCCAGAGAGTCATAGTTTATCTGAAGACAGTATGAAGAGCCATACAGAAGTCTATCCTGCATCGTGTTGTGCTTAACACGTCCATCAGTGACACACAGGATGGGGTGGAGGAGTTAATTTTGTTGAGGACATGAAACCAAGGGTTAACTGTCAATACGCTCAAGGGCTGGGCATCACTTCTGAAGGATCTGAACAGTCAGAGAAGCTGAGCCATTTCTGATGTTAGAGGTTTACAAGACAGGACTGAAAAAAGCCTTGAGCAACCTGTTTTGAACTCAGTGTTACCACTTCTGGAAGGTGGTTCAATTAGAGAGCACCCTGACAGGCTAAGTGACTCTGAGACAGATTCCATGATTCTACAAATTTCCTACTCTCACAGACTAATGACTGTAAAAATCTGCAGTAGTTCTGACTGGCAATGGAGAAAAAAAAAAATCAATGCTACATTAGGGAGACTGAATGTCCTGAAAGAGAAATGGTAAGTCTCCTACAGAGATGACTTTTCGAAGACATGAAGTGCAGGGAGTTCACCAAGAGGAAGAATATAGGAGCTGTACATAAAATTACATTTAATTCTTTTCCAATATGAATACAGATAATTTTCTTCTAGATGTCATGTGATTTTTTGGGGGGGTTAGATTTAGTTATCACTATTCTACTCAGGTTTTATTTAATCTCTGACAGAGTTCATTAGCAGAAACAGGATTCACCAGATAAACCCTATCTCTGAATCATCCTGGCAACTTCTGCATTCTTGTCAGACTGTGTTAAGTGTGTTGGACATGCAACAAATATAATTTTCATGTGCTGTGATGATGTAATACAGAATATCAGAAAAATACAAAAAAAACCACCTGTCTCAATTTTGACTGAACCAGAAAAGTAAGTAAGTACACAGTGCCTTATAAAAACAAAACATGAGTAACAAATACTTGAAAGATGATTACTTTAAAATACAGCACTCTGAGAGATCTTCTGCTTTTCTAGAGACAACAGAACAGCACACAGTTTGAAAGAATACTTATAATGTTAAAATTGAGCTTGCAAAACTGCTTGCAAAATTCCCTTGCTATGTCCAACGCATCAAAATTTCAACGCTCAAACCCCAAGTTTTCAGGAAAAAAAAATTATCATTACAATTGTTGTTGCTGTTGTTTTTATTGTTTCCAATGTAAATGAAGTAGTCTGTGTAATCTAGCCAATGTACTTCTTTTATACATTTAAGCCTGACTTGACAGTATCTTTTTAAATCACACCAATGTCCGTTTTTGCATGATATACATACAGTACTACTAATAACACCACTTCTAATCATAGTAAGTGATGGGAAATTTGTGGAACGAATTCAGCATTCCTGAAAAGATATGCAGAATGTTTTAGACACAGGACATTTTCACAGACCATGGCAAGCCTCTGAGAAATGATGTTTAAAAAAAAAAAAAACCCCCAGTACCAATCTGCAAACTCCAAATTTACACAACTGGACTAAAACTAAACAGGCAAAGTAACCTCATTAACAAAACACAGAGATTGGTTTTACAGAAGGATTTAAGTGAGCAGTAACTGCAAAAACCTAAACTGAAATGAAATTAAAGTCTGTATGTATGGTAAGAGCCTGAACAGTCTTGGTGAAGTGTTTTACAAAAAAGCATTGGTATCCTGCTCCATTTCTGGACAGTCAAATATACTTTGTATTTTTCAGCAGTGGACATCTTCATTACTTATCACACTGCATGTTCAATTTGACATAAGCTGAACCTCACAATATACAAAAGTATCTCCCAAATGTCAACATTGTTTTTATTTAAAATCAGCTCCTTTTTGGCCAAAAATTAATATTTTTACAAGACAGGTTAGACAAACTGCTGATGATTATCTCCAATTATCAGAAAGCTCCATAATACTGATTACTAAGTAATTTCAAGAAATGCTCTAGGGCCTACATGTTTTTTATTCTCTCATGTAAATTCTTAATTTAGAGAGAATTAAAAAAAAAAAAAAAAGCTTTCATTTCAAAGTTTCTGTCACTGATATATTTAATTTTCTCAGTGTTTTGTTTTGTGACTGTTAAAATGAAACTGTTCAGCCCATATTCATGGTCGAGATAGATTTTGAACAGGAATTAGTGTTTACATCTGCACCTTTATTAGATACTTACTGCTTTTTGCCAGCAAGTTACAAAGTAAGCATGTAAATTTCTGCTCATTCTGTGTTGGTGAAACGTTAATAAAATGTTAAGATAGAGCTAACCAGTGTCCTGAAGAATTTTCTCTACTGCAAGTCACTAACATACTTGCATGTAATGCATTGACCTGTCTACACTTTGAATACCAGTTATTTTAACTCCTGAAATGTAGGCAGCCCCTAACTGGTTCCACAGCATTCTGAAGACACATGATTACACATAAACCCATTTTACTCCGTTCTCAGAATGATACAGCTGATATTGTGAGGGTATAGTGAAGGAAAACCACAAAACATGACCTGAAGGAAGGACCTGAAGCATTAAATGGGTTGAACTGATTTCTACTCATTCTCAAAATGCATGCATTACTGCTATTGGTTAGCTACTTTCATATGTGGAACCAACTGTATGTAAAAATGGTGTGGAGTAATGCCATGAACAAGTTAATAATCTGGAATCTTCAAAATTATAGACCTAGAAATAAAAATAAGTCCATTCTTTGCAAAATGGACCAACAGCCCTGCAATTTTATGAAACTGTTAATATATGGAATTAATATAATTAAGTTGCTGTTATTCAGAAGTGGCTGTGCTAAGTTTTCATGCTAGTAAAAGACCCCAAAATATTACTATAAAAAATCTTTTAAAAGAAGGAGCTATAGCTTAAATTCAGTTGTATCACACTACCATTAACAGAACACAAATAATAACATGTAGTAGTTTTGGATTTGTACTTTTTTCATTACCAAATGCTTTGCAAAGGAAACACATGGGAGTGGCAGTGAAAGTATATAAGCATATTAAAAGGACACAACACATAATTGTAACTAAAATAACCATATTCCTTCCTCTACTCCTTACCATTAGTCTCCTCATTCTTTCCTTCTCAATTCTCTCAGTTTCTTTTTTCTGCTCGCGCTCGGTGTTGGCATGCCAAGTTGCCACAGCTTTAGAAAGTTTCTGAATTTTCCCAGCAACTGACCGATGGTACTCTTTAAAATCTTTAGCATGCTGCAATATGCTATTCAGGTATTCCTAGAAAGAGAATCAAGTTAGTGCAGGCACTCTTGACATAGCAAGGATTTGAAATCAGGAATGTAGGAGTTCTAATTTCAAAATCTTCCAATTGCTTGTCAGACCACACGGAATTTTTTAATCAGAAAAACTCCAAAGGTAAACAAAATATGCAAAGGAGAAGAGCTGCAAAGCAAGGTGCATTTCTGTCATGGGGCAAACACCTAGTCGGTTAAAATACCTGGTGCTTCTGCCTACGCTTCCTCTCCTGCTCTATCTTCTGCTGTTTTTCAAGCTTCTCTGTCATACGAGCCTCTCTCAAAGTCTGGCGCTTGCTTCGTTTGTAGGCTTTGGAGTTCAGGGCTGTCTCCAGTGTTGTGTCACGACGCATGCAGGCTACTACCTCTTGTCTTAACTACCCGTGGAGAGAGGGGAGAAAAGACAAACACTCAAAAAATCTAATAGCTCTTGATAAAACAACTTTAAATACTGTTATGTCAGAGTAAAAAAAGTAAACAGTTCACAATAATACCCCACTCTACTCTTCCTTTGTCATTATGGTTCTGAAAAGATACAGCATTGATACAGTTGCTACAGCTACATCTGCTACCCTAAACAAATCTTACCGGAAGGGTCAAACGCATTAATTATTGTCTTTAAGCATAATTTCTTCCCTCTTTACAAGATTCTGGTAATATTTTTACAAGTTGCAGGTAACACCTGTCCTGCTGCAGTAAAAGGGACCAGCCAAGATATTACACCACCAAAACAGAACACAGATGAACCACATATAAAATGTATTTTCTAGTGCTGAACAGAACGGACAACATTTCACTGCCAGCTGTACAGAAGACAGGTGGGAGGGGTAGATGTTATGAGCTTGGAACAGTATTGCCATAGTCCCAGCAGTAGAGCAGGGAGAGCTTTCTGCTTTTCCTCTGACCTCTGACAAAATTTCATTACAAAGAAGTGCCAAGGATAGAAAGGAAGGAAGACTTGGACATCATGGCACAACTCCTGCCAAGGCTTTTGTCAGGAAGTATTTTGCTTGACCTGCCAAATCACATCTTTGTTCTTCCAAACTAGCTGTAAAGGGCAATGGCAAGAGGACCGTAAAAGTCTGGCAGTGTGATTCCTTTTCTGAAATTAATTTGCTGATACAGGCACTCAACATTCAACTTAAATCTTATGTATGATCCTTTTATGTTTGTTTTTCAAAGTCTGTGCCATAGCAGAAATGCCAAAAGCAAATCACAGAGAAATACTACACAAAATATCAACACACATTTTTTTATTAAAACAAGGGGAAATACTAAGTATGTCCAGAAAGAGGTATCTGTTCAGAGGATCCTATGCTGAAAATCAGCTTGCAGTCCATCCAGAACTTATTTTTGTCTTTGTACCAATGTCATGGTAATTTTGAAAGACACAGTTCTATGGTCACATTCTAGACTGGAAGATAAAGCAAGGAACAAAAATAACACCTGCAGGTCTCTATTACCAAAACAAAATAAAATTGAACATTTCCATGACTTGCTTGTTGGTTATGTTAGCTCTCATGCAAGATCTAGTTACACTCTGCACTAACGCAAAATCTCTTTCTGGTTTACTCTTTGCTGCATGAACATATTTGCTTGTGACCACTATGAAAATTTTCCTCAAGAAAGTGACATTACCTGGCGTTGGAAATTCAGTAACCTAAGTGCCTTCAACTCCACTGTAGCCTTGGTTCGCAGATCAGGGGGCAGAGAACCAGGCAAGTTCTCCAGTTCCTGGATTCTGTGAGCAATTCGAGCCTGAAGTCTACAAAACCAGAAAACTGGGTAAGACACCATGAGAAACCTGTAAGGCATTACTAAAATTATAGAGTAAAAACAGTCAGTTTAACTCAGGCATTTACATGTCTTTTTCTGATTTTTTTTCTGAACTAACAGGCTTTTGCAGAGATGACACTGAGTATCTTTTTCCACTTTGAAAATAAATTGTCAAGTAATCAAAAATGTCCCTTGTCTTTTCTTTTCAACTAAAACTAGATATGTGAAGATAAACTTGGGAATTCTGTTTTACATACTCTGCTCAGGATTTTGCTTTCAAGCTTCTTTGATGGGTGTTATTTTATGCAGTGTAGTCAGTGATTGCATGGGCCAATATTTGCTTACTATCTGGAATTCTGCTTCATTATTTTATTGACAAAGTAAGTTTGTTCATAAAGTATTCACAGCCATATAGCTGCTACTGTAAATCAAATTTCTCTTCTCAAATCACTCTTCTTCTAGAAGCTCATTTTGCATTCATTTGCAAATTCAAGAGAGACAGAAAGAGGCAGTAATAGACAAGACAGAGAGAACTTGATTTTTTCCAGTTTAAATATTAGCAGAAGAATTCTGAAGTTCCTGGAACAACAAATAGAATGTAATACTGCATTACTGCAGAAGACCATATTGGTGTCTTTAAGAGAGTAAAAAATTGAAACAGAATTAGTTAAGTAATATTTGTTACACAGACTGAAAAGAAAATCAAGTTATTTGTTAACTAGAAAAAGTTTCATTAAAAGCTGAAAATATTTTTTTCAGTCCAGAAAAGTTCATTATTTCTGAGAAAAAGTCCTCATTCAGAAAATTACATGCCTTATTTTTATATTTCTAGTTTACACACTGCACTAAAAAAGTTCACATTTTGCACAACAAGCATTACAGTTAGTAAGAAGATATTTTAGTTCACCTAAGGTTGTAAAATCCTGAGAATTAAGTGGTTTCTTGGAAAGATGTACTAGCTAGTGTACATTCATACAAAAAAGCATCCAAGCTGTTCTAAATCATATGCTCTGCCTGTCGCTTCTGCCGCCCATCTACCACACATGGATGCACATGCACACAATGATTTCTTATTGCTCTTTTTCCCTTCCCAAACAGTGGCGGTGTGTCTCCTAAAACTATCACCTACAAAACAGTTATAGCCAAAACCCAGTTTCCCTGACTTTAATGAAACCTTAAGGGAGCAGTCACAACCTTTCTTCTGAGTTGTGAACTTATTAAAGCAACTGAACACTGAACATATTTTTAGTGTCTTTCTACATTCTTGCTAGCAATGGGTGTTGCTTCTTTTACTATACATGAAGATGAGTTAATATAGATTCTCCCTGACATACCTTATGGTTTTAGATAACTAACTGTAAGAGTCATTTCCAAACAAACATGAAGTGAAATTGTGACTTTTTAGTTCTGTCAGAATTGGTTTTGGTTGGTCTCTACATTTCTATCATCAAAATCTGTTAACAAAAATCCAAATATATATGTTTACTGAGATATGTCTAAATATAATCGAAGTACACAGAGTGTATTTATTATGTTCCATTGTCACATCACACAGTCCACTCCCTCATAAAACCCATTTCACTGCTAGTAATTTTTTTCAACTTGAGTTTATAAAAAAAAGCAGATCAGAAATAAATATGCATGAAATTTTACCATTAAATTAAATGGCAAATTAGTATATTCATTATATCTTTTCCTTCAACTACATTCATTCATATGTTGAAATGCACTGAGCTACAAACAATAACAATCCAAGCCTTTGGTGGGTGATTGCCCTTCTTTTAATAACCCAGTCAGATGGAAAGAATAGAAACAAAACCAGCAGTATTTCTAAGTCAGTAAAGATATTATCTCAGAAAATTCAGATCAGTTCTCTATTTTAAAAAAATATAGAACAAAAAAGTCGAAACAGTAAAGAAAACCTGCAATACCCATATGGAAGAAAAAAAGAAAATGACAACCAGATGGGTTACATATGAACAAAAAACTCACAAAAACCAACAAACCAACCAACCAAAGAACACATTTTGAAGTTTGATTTCATACTTTCCTAGAAGTACTATTTATATGTATTATCTACAATACTAACAGAGTAATGGTAATAATGTTTTCTTCAGCAGTCAATAGGATTTTTTAAAGACTTCCAACTCAAGTGAATGGGAAGAACAGCTAGTGCTCTCACCACAGCCACCTTTTCTAGTCTTTAAAGGAAGTGACCACAGTTATTTTCATGGAAAATTATAACAGCTGTTAGGTAAAGAGAATCCAAAGAAAAAAGTTTCCTATATCTTTTTACAACTAACTGAAGTACATAATCTCACCATTTAAAGGATGTAATTAATTAATCTTTGCAGTTCAGCTATTTACCCTCATGCAGAAATTGGCCACTGAATGTACACAGAGATCTCTTGGCAAAATAAGTGAAGCACACCCATTCCTCATTAACTCAGGGCAGTAGCAGAGCTATGGTTGTACAATCAAACCTGTATGGCATGGATGCCATGTAGTAAAGAAGACACCTAAGAAGATACTTTGCAGGTAACAGAAAGAAACCACGTACAACCTGCAGGACATTACCAAGTGTATTATTTTTTTAATGTGCAATGAGAATGAGAAGGTGGAAAAAGCCTTTAAACTTAATAGAACAACTTTAAATTATAGGTATTACTATCTTTAGAACAGCTACTCAGTGAGACTAAAACGCAGCACTTTATTTTGAAGAAAGCATTAAGGAGAGTTTTATAAAAACATGCATATTGGGTTTGTGTGGCTAGGTGTTGCTAGCAGGGAACTACAGTACTGGCTTCTGTGAGAAGCTGCCAGAAATTTTCCCTATGTCCAGCAGAGCAAATGCCAGCCAGCTTCCAGGACAGATCCCTCCACCAGTCAAGGCTGAGCCAATCAAAAATTATGGAAATGCCTCTGTGATAGCAGATTTAAGAAGGAAGGGGGGCGTGGGGGGAATGGAGGGGGGAAGTTACTGGGTAGATGTAATTGTGGCTACAGAAGAGCAGGGTGAGAACATTTGAGAGGAATGACTCTGCAGACCAGTGGAGAAGGAGATGCTGCAGGCAACAGAGCTGAGAATTTTCCTGCAGCCCACAGTGCAGATCATGGTGAGGCATGCTCTTGCAGCCCATGGAGGATCACAGGGATGCAGAGATCCACCTGGAATTCAAATGGTTTTCAAGCCATAATACCACGTTATTAAAAGGGTTTAGTGTGAGATCTCAAGAGCCAACAGTTTCATAAAGCTTTAACTAACCTCAGTGTTTTCAGGATAAGGATGTTTATTTTGGCTTTATTCTGCTCTGTTTTTATTAAGAAATTACAAAGACATGTTTCTGAATTAAACTTCCCTACATTAATGCTAAATCCAGCACCATTCAAACCACAGAAGCTGTCAAACTGCTTTTTTCAAAGCTTTTGTCTGATGTTATTTATACAGTTTTAACTAATGAAAAGATTTCCAGGAGTTCTACATATTCTGGAACTCAAAGCAAAATTAAATACCAGTAATGTTCAATATTAAAAAAGCTTGAACGTTGTATCTATGTCTAGGATAAAAAAACCCCATAAAATAAAAATCCTTCTGCTGGAGAATCCGTGTCAAACTTTCACCTCTGCCACGAACATCAGTGTATTTAGAATCAAACAGATATGCTGTACATGTTACTGGTTCTCTAAATAAGTAAAAGCATCAGCTTTATTTTTTGTCACTTCTCACTTTCTGTTTAAGAACCCTAAGACATAACAGCTTGGCACAAATAGTGCAATACAGCAGGGCTGAAAACACAGGAACAGTAACTATTTGAGGTTAATTGATGCAGAAAATATTACATCATACTGGCCATATGATTCTTGGTTGAATTAGTGCTCCAATTCTTCTGTCAGAATAAATGTGAAACCATAAAATGGTGTGTTCTACAAGCTTTCTGAAAAAGATGCTGGAAAGCAGTGATTGCTCATGCTGAAACAGTTATAGGCATTCAGTCCTAGGGATTATATCTGTATGACTGGCAGAATAACAAGAACGGCTGATAGAATTACTTAAGCAATACTTGACACAAAATATAAGAGCTTTTCTGTAATCAAGGCCTGAATTCTGGGCATGGCATCACACCCTAAAGTGCTTCATGGTGTTCTACCTTCATAAAGCAAAAGTTGTTAAACCAGTCTTCTATGAGAACACCTTTCTTCTTGCCTAGCTTCCTCTACAAACTCAAAGTAACATTGCAAGATGCATCATTAATCCAAAACAGGTAATACTCTGAGTGCAATTACTTTCCTCTGACTGATAATCATCAGGAACATATTTCAGGTGCAGGTCAAAATCCTTCTGCCTGGTAGATTCTCAAGGTCAGTTGTAAAATAGCCTTGATGATGTTAAGAGGGAAGAAGCCTCTTTCTAACTACAGAAGAAATGTTCTACCCTGTACTTCGTAACAAATATACTTCATCATCTAAGCAAAAGTCTCAGGAGGCTTTTGAAATTTTGAAATTTTTGAAAATCATGCTCCTTGGTACACTTTTTTTTCTAATCTTGTGTGTGACTTTCTTATTCTTTCCGCTCTTCAGTTGTCCGAACAAATCCATCATATTCATAAAATGTGGTTTTGATGTGGCTACTAACTCCTGAGCCTTTTGACCATCTCCGTTCTCTTCTCAGTTCGCTTTGTTTATAATACTGTATACCTTGCACACAAAATTATTTTCTCTGAAAACTACAAGGACTTTGACTTCCTAACTTTAAGTGTTTGCAGGATTCAAGTAATACACTAACTCAGCAGAGCCTTTGAGTCTGTTTTAAACTTAAATGGCTTCCAGTGATACTGCCAGTATGCTTCATTACTTTATTATTTGGGGTAGAATTAAATAATTGTTTGGTTTGATGTTTCTGTACTTCTTGATAACACAGCCTTTCTCTGGAAACTCTGTTTACCTATTACCACTAGAGTAGCTAGGAGTTCCAGTTAATGATCTGGAAAAACAAGAATAATTTTAACCTTGTTATTCCCTCTTACCTATATTCACGTTCTTGTAGTATTTCAACAGGATCCAGTCCTTGTGGCTTCTGGATAGGGCTGATGCGGTTCTGCTTCTGCTGCAGCTGGACAATGGGTGAAGGTTGTCCAGGTGGAGGTTGTGGTACAGAGGGCCCGGGCATGGTGGCAGCAGGCTGGGCAGCAGCAGGAGCAGGAGAAGGCCTCCCACTAGGAGCTGGTGCTGGAAGCTTTTGTTGTGCATTGGAGACACTCATATCTGGGGCTTGGCCTAAAACATAAACAGTACTGATTCACAGCATGAAATATGGAAAGCAGGAAGAACATCAATACCGCCTTCTGAAGACAACACACAAAGACAAGGTAAACATTCAAAATAACCAGAAAAGGCACAGAGACTACACTCTGTTTTTTGAAACAGACATACTAAAATGCAAGTGTACCATACATTGCAAGAAATGACTGAAAGAAAAACAAAACACATTAAACTTTATGATGAATGCTCTTTCTTTTGCTATTTCTGTGGACTTTTAATTCCAGTGTTACAAGAAATGAAACAGCTGTAGAACTGACTTCCTTGCATATGCAAGACTTCATTCTGCCTCTTGTTCACTATCTTTGTAGTTAGAAGAAAGCATCCAACCACAACCTGACAACAAGCAGAACTAGGTCTGATTTTAGACCTCCATCAGAACTTGATAACCATAAGAAAATTTTTAGAACTGTATTTAGAAGTACCTGCCAGACAGAAACTGTTTTTGCTACACTATGATCTCCTATTAATTGTATTTATTTCAAGTATCAGGAACTCAATTATTCAAATCACCTTGAAAAGCAACCCCTCCGTTAATAGTACCTGTCACAATCACTTAATAAACTTCAGTATTTCATTATGACAAGTTGCCCCTGCATTCAGATGTTCACGAATTCACTAATAACAGACATTGCTAAAAAAAAATATTTCACTTAACTGTCTCAAGAGTCATAGTCACTTAAGCTAGGAAAAACAACTACAAAGTTTCCAACTACCTGCAATCTTGTAATCAACCTTAACTCAACACCAACGTTCTGAAATCTATAGTGATCACCATTTGTCATCTGCATCAAACTCCAGAAAATGAACTTGAGCACAAGCTGTAGATTCTGTATCTACCAACAGTGCATTTCAGTTTATATAAAGGAAAAAAAAAGCCTCTGTGCAACCTCAGTTCTCAGGGAATTCAAGAATTTGAAGGAATGCGCAATGAATGACAAATAAATTTGAAGACATGGAGAAAAAAGTTAGTGTTCATTTGATCTCAATGACTGCACTGATCCTTCAAAGCAATTAGAGTCTAAAATAACAAAACATACAGAAGAAAACAGTGTAATTCTACCATTATTTGAAAACTTTAGTTTACAATAGCAAAAGAGAAAGACAAGCTTGTTCCAATTAAGCGTGCTCAGAACATAACTTAGTAAGTTTTATGCATGTCCCTCAGAAAATTTAGACATTTCATTCTCTTTGCAAAAAGACATTCACTCTGTCTAAAAATTGCAGTAATTTCATGTGGGTCTTTTCCAAATTAATAAAAGGTTAGACTTTCCTTGATTAAAATGTTAGACACAGTAAAGGTTACACTACTTTTCCTGAACAGCTTTCTACCTCTCCTTTTTACTTTTCCCTGCATCTTTTTCCCACTATACCTTCAGTCCAAGTTTTAGGGGTAATGGGAGTTGTATGTCCAGGCATCCCTGGTGCAGCCCCTGGTCCAGCTGCAGCACCACTCATTGCATGTAATCCAATACCTGAAATTTGACAGAGGAAAAATATTTGCTAAACTGCAAAGCATTTTCAAGATTCAAAAATCAGTATTTTCTAGCATGCTTGTCTATTCAGGCAACTAGTACTTTTCTACATTAAGTAAGGATTTAAGTGTTTTTTACTGTTAATACATACATATAACAAAGGAAGGACAGATATCTAAAATCATGTTTTATAAAAAAACCACAATTTACTTCAGCAAAATGAAGTGAACAGTGACATTACTAGAACCTAAGAAAACAGTATCATCTTAACCCTTGATTCTAATGCAAACTCAGTACTGGAAGCATTCAGAAACTAACAGTAGCAGGGTGTTTAATATAAGTTTTCTTAGGACCAAAATGTGCTTGCTTACTTTACTGCAACACTTATTACCATTGTGAGAAAAAACTAAGAACACTTCCTTTTTCTTATGTTTTGCACTTAACAGTGCACTATACTTGGCTTATTTTCAATAACCTAAATAATCAACCAACTCAATACAGATTATTTATCTACTTTCCTGCATAGCAACAGGAGACTGAAAATTCACCATAAGAGAAACAAGGGGAATCACTATCAGTAAAGTAAAATTAACATAGAAAAACTGTCAAGCGTATCAGGACAGACAAAGCAGTTTACTTTAACAATATCGTACTAGTAACAGATGTGTTTTATGCACTTCCTCAGGTTTAATACAGACCCAAATTACAGCCCTGCAGAGCACCCATTTCTTAAACTGTGACAGGTAGTACTTTGAGAATTACCTGAGCAAAGATTCACTTACCAGACTGTCTGTTGAAGGCACTGGGAGGCTGCTGCTGTTGAATGCCAGGCAGGGTTCTCTTGCCCTGGACAGCAAGCTGAAGGTTTTCTGGTAAGGGCTGACCCCTAGCCAGCATTTTGTATGCTAGAATCTGAGCCCGCAACTGATGCAGCTGTGCAGGACTGAAAGGGGAAGGCCCTCTGTTAGGCTGATTCATGACTTGTGGGTCCCCTCCTATAATGGGTCCTGGCTGACTGGGAGTCATCTGAGGTGGTGTTGGACCTCCTCCAGACATTGGACTGGACACATGCTCTGGTGCTCCTAGTGGAGATGGGTGTGGAGACATATAACCTAGAACAGGTAGAAGAATAATAATCTTACCACCCTGCTAAGTTAAACCTGAATTTTTTCCAATTTTTTAAACAGTAAGTAAAGTGTAAAAGTGTCTCTCTCAGGTCAGGATAGCCGTAGATTTTTGGCAAAGGTAAGGGTGCAATGCAAAGTTCCCTGGGATATCAAGATAGCCTCAGGAGCTCTTTTTTGAGAAGAACTACTGTTATTTAGTCCAATAATTCCCTAAGGATAACAATTAGCTGCATATTTGGAGTAAGAACAACTAAACCATGAAATACAATACAGAAGCCTGGGGATATAGTGCTGTTTACCAGAACTATGGAAAAATGTTTCTTTGTGGAACACATTCAGCGAAGACTGCCTGGTTTATAGCTTAATAGTCTAAGTTCATTTTGAGGCACACGCATCAAGGAATATCCATTCACTTCTACAGGCACTCTTTGCCAATACTCACCAACATACAGAGGTAGAAATAAATGGTATTCACTTCCTATACAATTACTCTTCAATTTATACAGATTCAGGGTTTGAGCCAGACAAAGTATGTTCAATACCTTTTACCATCTGGGTGCTCAACAACTTGAAACATCAGTTGCAAACACAAAAATCACCCTCTGAAAAATCTGCTAAGGACTACGTCAAGAGCAATCACAGTTCTGAAACGAACACTGCTTGTATCTTATTACAGCACTTGAAAACACAGTGATTTTAAATGTGAATAATAACTGCACCTGCTACATATTGTCTTGAGCTCCACAAAGCACAACAGACAGCTAGTTTTTGGGGATTTTGTCCAGGAAGAGTGAAAAAGAGGTAACAATATTTACTCATTTCACTCTCCTACTGTGGAACACAAATAATCTTCTCATGAATAGGAAAATTTTTTAAAAATTTGTAAAAATATAAGAATCTTCTGGCTCATTTCCATATTCCATGTTCATAAGCCACCGATCATCACTCCAAAGACCATGATATGGTAGTTCATGATTCTTTAACACCTAGTCTACTTTTCTCCCAATTTTGCTGACACTTTAAAGTGAAACTACATCTATTTCATCTACATGTAAGTACAGATCACAGAAGAAATTCTGCTTGCTCTTTAGCTTCACTGTTCTTAATGACTATTAGTAAAGGCAATATAGGCAAAACCTCAGAGTAGTCTCAACTTTTTTGGAATGACAGCAGCTGTAAGTCACTAGAACTTAAACAAGTGAAGAGATTAGAGCGCTGAAGAACTGAAATTTGTGTTCAGCTTAAATAAAGGTTGTAAACGTATGAGACAGAAGAAGAAAGAATTTCAGTTCTCCTAAGAAAAGGAAAATGAGACAGAAGTATAGTGGGCAAAAGGAGGTTTGTGATAGGAAAAGACCAGACAAGACAGAAACAGACCAAGTTCAAACTTAAAGATGATAATGATGGGAAAAGAAGATGATTTTGGCAAGAACAAGAGAAGTTACATAGTTTAAGAGAAAAATGAAGGGAGAAGTTCAAAAAAAGGAAGAAAGAGACATTAAAAAGTTAGAACTACTGGAGCTATATACTAGTTCAATATAAAACTTGTCTATACATCTCTTGTTGGTGATAAAGGGTATGATAAATAATTCAAATTTACTCCACTTATTCATCTTCCTCCCCTTACTTGTATCTCTTTATTATTTTAATAGAAGAGGGGGAAGCTACAAATTCCTCTTGATGAGCACACTGCTTTAAAAAACAGCCATCATTCCCCAACAAAACAAAAAGATACGCAACTTTATTACTATATATATTATACTATAAAAGGGGTTTTTATTGCAATGCTTATCCATTATTAGAAATCTCAGGATTTACTTTAAATGGCAGCCAGCTAGAATTACATTGTTTTCTGAACTCCTTTTGAAAAAATGGTTTCTGTCCCTCCTCAAGTTACAGTGTCCAGTTTATAAATTCCTTAATGATTGATAGATTTTAGACCCAAGATCTTGAAATTAATCTGGACTAGAAAAGTTTAGAACAGTGGTCTAAGATGTTGAGTATTTGTTTTCAGTCCTGACAGCTCAAGCTGCAAAGTCTGTGACTAAGTTTTGCAAAGAGGAGTTTTCAGAAGAAGACATTTTTTGGTATTTCCAGAGATGTATTTATTACTTACACTTTCTCTCTTCCTCCAAGACTCTCCATTAACATTCTCAACAATGGAGAACTGTGCTTGACAAGAGGAAGAATGAGAACAAAATTCCCATAAAATCAGGAAAGAACAAAATCGTTCCAAACTTCTTGTAAAGGTGCTAAAATGTGGCACTTACACAGCATAAATTTTGTGATGTTACATGAAAATTTTCCTTTGAAGTCTGAAAACCTTCATGACAGTGACAAAAGATACAGCCACAAGCTTGTCTTTATAAAGTATTTATACTAATTGCTTCCTTCCTATCTTATTACAAATACTCTAACACAGATAATTATGCACACAAGAAGATCCCCTAAAATTGAGTTTAACCACCATAAAAGGACAATAGTAACCTACAATTCTGAACAACACAAGAGAACAGAAGTTACCCACTACCAGGAAAGGGAAACCAAACAACCCTGTCTATAATTTAAAACTGTGGTAATTTCTCAGTTTTATCAGGTTGCTCCAGATGTTGTCTGAGTTCTGAAAACCTCAAGCGACGGTGATTCTTAATCACTCTCATACTGAATTTCCTTTCCCTGAAGTCCCATCAGAATTTCACTTACACTCTTTGTAAACACTACTTCTCTGCTTTTACTGTTCATCTTCGAGGCCTGTCTTGTCTGTCTTTTCTATAATCATTCAATGGGTCATAACAGAGGCTGCATAAGAAACTGGTCTCAAGTTTTTCTAACTGTATGAATAATCAGAAACATATTTAATCCCACTTTGGTAACAACTTGTTCAGCAAAAATACAAGTCAGCACGTCATAAACAAGGTATATTCTTTATAGTATTAACATTGGAAGAAATCCTAGTTCTAACACTTCTCCAAGTACTATTGAAGGGCAGTGTGTACACAAAGTTTCTGCTTTAATTGCTATTTGTTTCACTTCAGTTAACAGAAACAATAACATCTTTCTTTTCTGTTTTAAAGCTGAAAAACCAGAGTGCTAAAGATGAAACACTTTTTTCTCCTTTTTTAATGCTATAGTGGAACAGAAAGAACACTTACAAATGAATTAGAAAACCTAGTAACAATACAGTTTTAGCAATCCAAACACTGGAATGTTTAACAGAGGTTTTGAACTGCCATTAAAATTTAATAAGTCGTCTGAGGAACACAGAGGTCACATCTTTATGCTAGAACCAACAGCAAATGTACACTTGTACTCAAGAATGTAAATTTTCTGTAGGAAAATTTTTGGATTTGGAAGATACAGGATTGAAAAAAATATAGCTGGGTAACTCACTGAACTATCACTTCAATCATCAATTGAAATTGTTTTGGGGTTTTTTTTTGGGGTTTTTTTTTTTTTTTTTTTTAAGAAAAAAGAAAAGGAATCAAGAAGATCTCAACAACACACAGTAGAAAGCATGAATCTTGGAACACAGTGGATGTCCATATTGGCCTGAGGCTGCAAACTTTCCAAAGGCAAGCAAAACATAAAATTTCCCTCTCAGTAGTGTGGCCAGGGTTAAAACCAGTTCTTGTGAAACTGAACAAAGAGAGGTCACATGTGTGCAAGAAATTTAAAACTAGGACTGCAGAAACAAAATTGTTGAGAGGTCTTACACTGGCAGGCAGAGGAATAAGATGGCAGGTCTTTTCTCAGCTTTAAAAGTCTAAAAGAATTCAGAAAAGTAACTAATTTAAGAACTAATTTAAGAACATTAGGGACAATGAACATTGCCTGTGAAGTAGCAGTATATTAGTGAATTCTAGAAGTTAAAAAATGGTATGTCTTTTTAGGTTCAACAAATATGGCATGATTAATAAAATGAATACAGATCAAGTCCCAGAATCCTAAATATCTTCATGATTATGTTCCGTATGTTTCCACTCACAAACAGCAAGACAGCCAAACAAATCAAATTGGCCTATATTTCACTGCTGAATCACAGTAACTTCATTTAATTTTTAGAAATCCCAGAAAAATACATTAATTGTTTATTCCAGTCCATTTTTATGTTTTTATTAAGTCTTTATAGTACAAATATTTTGTTTTATATAAATATTTGGTTTGTATTTCCAATTTCTCCCCAATCCCCTTCAAAAGTCAATTTCAACCATGATTTTAATATGTTGGATAACTGTTTAAGAGCTTAACAATTTACAGTAAATTTCATACTGCCCATATAAAAATACTGCAGAATTCACCACAGTTCACTCACAGAGCTGGAAGACAGTTTCTAACCGAATACAAAATCAGTAACAGTAGTAAGCCTACCATTTAAACAGCTCAATATGAAGTTGGAGCAATATATTTTCTATTCATTTTATTTATTAGCATCAAAACAAAGGTATTAAAACTAAGCAGAGACATCACTGCACATAAGTTCAAGACAAGTGAATCTGTAATGAAAACTAGTCAGGAATGCCACCCTTTCTCCAATTTGGTAGTAGGACTGGAAGGAGAAACTGCTGAGGAGAAAGATACCAAGTCATAGTATTTTTCCCCTTTAGTTGCTGTCAAAATTCTGAAAATCATCCTATTACAGTATGCAATAAAAATGTGATGATCTGTCTGAGCTAGTAAAACATTCTTTGTGCATGAATTGCATCTCACTGAGCACCAATTTTTAAAAAATGCAGTTAAAGTTGCATACCTTAACTTAGTAATTACTGTTGGTTTAAAACATACAAAAATTTCAGAACATTAACTGCCTTTCAACCAGTGAACAGGCACTTAAGTAAAATGACAAGTGTTCTTGCAGATTTAGCTTTAAAATGTTTCTAACTTGCTCATCATTCACTTCACCTCAGAAAAGGATAATTAATTATTTCTTAATATAGGCTGTAAGAATCATTACTTCAGAAATTCTGTATCAACTTTCTGTTGTTCATTCACAAATGTATGCTTGATTTACATAACCATATCTACAACAGCATGTGCAGTTGCCAATTTACTTCTAATTCATCTCACTCACACTTGTAAGCATTTATTTTATTTTTTAAATCTTGCTTTCTGTACTTAAGATACAATCTTTTCCCAGATTTTCTTCTTTTACAAACCTACTAAAAAGAACTAAAAAGACTGCTATTGGAACATCTGATATTAAAATGAAATCTCATTTTGTGATCACTTTTCACTATAAACTACATACAGAAGGACTACGTACAGCCTATGGATTCACCTCAACTGATCCACACAGATTTCTAAGAACTGAAACGTTTTATGAAGGCTATCCACTTTGCCATTGTCAAAAAAATTAAGGACGTTGTTTCCCACTCCAGCTTACCAGTCCTTCTCAGAATCTTGGAGCCTGTGAAGAGGCAGACTTCTGTCAATAAGGGACCATTACAGCTACAACAGTCTACCTAACTTTTCCAAAACAGATCAGCTACTCTAAACAAACTTCTCCCTTCAGTCTGTGGAACAGATGAGAAAGACATCTAGTGCTGACTTCGTTTTTGTATGATACAAAACCTACCACAAATACATGGGTAATCTTTGTTTTAAAAGTTAACTATCTTCATTAAGTAAGATAAAGTTATTTAACACATTCTGAATTTAAGTATTTTGCAAGTAAATGTCCAAAATACACTATTTACTTTTTTTTTCCTTTAAAGGCTCCATCTATTACAAACCCTTTTACTGTCTGGGAATGTGCAGACTGATCAAGTATTCTTTTAATTCTCTCATCAGATAAATTAAAAAATAGAGCTTAACGTTCTCCAGGATAGAGAAACATACTCATCTCAGTAATACAGACTGCTTTTCACTATACGGTTTATACTACTACACAGCAAATTATTGCTCCTAGACATGCATTGTTCTTGGCTGTGCTAAAATCTAAGATAGAAAAATTAGCACATTCTTCTCAGATTCTGATCAGCCTTTACTTATAACCAACTTGTTTATTATTCACTGCTAAATCTCTGCACTGTATATAATTTTTATCTGTACTATTTTTTCCAGATCAAACAGCTTGAACAGCACTTAACCAAAACAGACTTTTAAAAGACTAGAAAAATCCACAACTGGATGATCATCTACTAGTTATAGTTAAGTTAATCTGTCATTTTATTATCTTAATATATTTATTGCAGATTATATTGATTTTACTTTAGATGTCTTTGTCTTAAATCCCAGTTACAAGCCAAGGAATTTTTAAAACTCTACCAGGCAGACAAGGTTGTGTCTGTCATCATGCTACTGGCTTTAACAATATAGACAGAAGCCCCATACAAGAGCTAAGATAGTTTTTCCTGGCAAGTGTACAAATACTGTACCTGTTGACATTTTAAAGAAGAAATTAAGCTTACGATCTCCACAAAAAAATGACAGACTTGTTTAACTAGTATATAAAATCATATCATACTATCACATATATATATAAACATATATATGTAATAGTAAATTGGTTAGACTAAAGGCTCACTTTATGCAATTCAGAAGGACTTCGACAAGCTCAAGAAGTGTGACTCTGTGAACTTCATGAGGTGCAAGGTTCTGCACACGGGTTGAGGCAAACCCCAATATCAATACATACTGGGGAATGAAGGGGTTGAGAGCAGCTCCGCCAAGAAGGGCTCGGGGATACACAGCTGGACAAGAAGTTTGACATGATGTGTCATTCACATGATGTGTGGTCACAGCCCAGAGAGACAAACGTGTCCTGGGCTGCATCCAGAGCAGCAGGGCCAGGGAGGGGATTCTGCATCTCTGCTCTGCTCTGGTGAGAGCCCACCTGCAGTGCTGCATCCAGCTCTGGGGTCCAGGAAAGACATGGAACTGTTGGAGAAGATCCAGAGGAGGCCACAAAGATGATCAGAGGGATGGATCAGCTCTCCTGTTAGGACGGGCTGAGACAGTAGGAGTTGCTCCCCCTGAAAAAGGGAAGCCTCCACGGAGACCTTATTGTGGCCTTTCAATACTTGAATGAGGCTTAAAAGAAAGCCGGACACTCTTAAAAAGGACTGTAGTCACAGGACAAGGGGGAATGGTTTTAAACAATAAATTCAGAGTAATTGTAAGGAAGAGTAGTTTTTCTTTATGAGGGTGGCAAAATTCTGGCCAGGTTGCCTGGAATGGTTGATAGATGCCCCATCGATGGAAACATTCACAGTCAGTTTCAAAGGGGCACTGAACAACGGTGAACAACAAGAGGGCTCAGATCTAGTTGAACATGTTCCTCTCACTGAAAAAGGGTTGGAGAGAATGACTTTTAAAGGTCCTCATCCAACCCAAAGCATACTATGTTTCTATGATTCTGAAATACTTCCAGAAAACTCTTCTTGATGGTCTGAATTATAGACAACATCACAAAGAATTAAAACACAACTTTTATTTTACCTACAACAACATTTACTGACACATAGCCATTCTCCCTAAGCTTTCAAATTAATGGGCAAACTTAGGGCAATCCATTTCCTGGGGTTTTGTACTTACTCAGCTGTTTTCCCTCAAATGCCCCTCCAAAATATTAATTAGTGCATACTTCTCTACTTCAACTTGAGGAATACAAATAATAAGCCATGAAAATAACAGACCTAGAACTAGTGAGGTGTAATTTCTACTTGATGCTTATATTCTTAAAAATTGTGCACAACTGTGTACTGCAAGCTCAACTACCAGATATCTACGAGGAAGTGAACCTTACAGTAAGCCTTGCTTTCTACCATACCAAACAGAAGATCCTGTAAAGACTTCAAGAGTTGTCTTGGGTTGCAATGCAGGATGTGGCCAGGGGTGAGCATTCTGTCACCATCTGTTGAACCCAGGTAAGGAGGTGTTCTTTATCTCTTCCATGAGCCATCCTTGTCCAGGAAGGTGTTTTCTTTTAATGGGCCACTAAGTGACTGATGAAATTACATCATCCCATTGTGAAATGCTCCACCCAGGGGGAGGAGCCAGGCACTTCCAGCTGAATAAAATCTGGGATTCAGGACACAACAAGCCAGCCTTTTCCATTGGATTATCAGAGGAAGACCAGGCCCTTCTACACCACCACTGGATCTTTGGAGGATGAGTGCGGCCCTCTAGAGGAACACTGTTTCAACAGATCCATGTTTGCCACTCCAGGAGGAGTGCAGCTACCATTTAATGGGACTGCTGCCAGCACCCTGACAGACAGGGTGTCAGGTTGTATTTGGAATCGGTTGGTGGGCTTGTACTACTACATTTTGTTTAAATTTTCCTATTAAGGTGTATTTTTTTCTTGGGTTTTCTTTTCATACTAGTAAAGAACTGTTATTCCTATCCTCATATCTTTGCCTGAGAGCCTCTTAATTTCAAGATTATAATAATTAGGAGGAAGGGGGTTTACAGTTTCCATTTCCAAGGGACACTCCTGCCTTCCTTAGCAGACACCTTTGTCTTTTAAAACCAAGACACGAGTTAGCAAGCATCTTTCCATGGATTCTCAGAGAAGTCATACTGTCATTTTGCCATGAGTGTGGGCACGGGTAAGCTCTCTTTTACCACACTGCATATTTCCACAAAATTTATAAAAAACCCAGTGTCCTACTTTCTCTAATGTCATGGGAAATCAGACAGAAAATATCCAATAGAATGACAGGCTATTAAGGTACACATTTTTTTTTACCCTGGACCTCTTCACTAATGGCAAAAAATCTACAAGTCTAGTAGATGAAACTTTGCTCAGCAGATATCAGAACCGCATCAAGTGCCATCTTCACATCTTGTGGAAAAGACAGTTGTGTAAGAACGAAATAAATGGAGACATAGAGGCCATGAAAGCTAAACCAGTCCTCTATAATGTCTTAAAAAGTATCTGGACTATTTGAACATCTGCATATTTTTTTGACCACTTCTTTTAAAAACCTGATCCACATCAGAACTCTAGTAATCTCTGTTTACATTATAACAGTTGCTGGCATACACAAAAAAGAAAGTAGGAATCTGTAGTCTCTAGCCTGACAACATTGCCACTAATAGGATCAACCATTGTTTTATAGTGCAAACTAACTTGAAAATCTGCCTTGAGAGAGCACAGAAGAGAACAGCTCAGAAGCTACTTGTATTTGAAGCACTTGCAACATGTGCTTCTGTATTTTCAGTACATAAAGTATGAACTGTCTCATCTTCTTCTTTAGACTAAAACTTCTGTTCATTTCATCCCAAGAATAAGTGTCCCCTAAATGCAGAGACAAGCAAAATCTCTCTCAGATGACCATGCTCACATTTTGCTGAAATCAACAAAAGAGAAAGTTTTACCTGATGACAAACTTATCTCTGCAAAGTCAGTTTTATTTTATTTAATTTGTATTGAAAAGTTTAATGGAAAAGCATTTCTTTCTAATTTTCTGGGTCCCAGGCTGGGACTCAGCTGTAGAGTTACAGACTGGAGCTTCAGTTGCATACCACGGAAAAGCACAAAGAAGTGTCATGACCACCTCCTAATAGATGTGTGAGTAACACCAGGAGCCTAATGGCATTTGGAATTTTTAAGGTGTTGTTGTAAAATAATTAAGCATGCAATACAGAAAGCTTTATCTGCTGTTGAACTTATTAATACTAGCAGGTGTTTCCAGTTAAATCTCCAAAATACCAAGCTGCACATAGAATGCATGTCCTTTTACATTCCAACCTACAGGACACAAAGAAGGCACGTAGCATGTGTTAAAAAGTTTCCATCTTCTGGCATAAAAACATTGGAAAACTTTTATCAGCACTTGAAGATAATAAATCATATTAAAATGCATTTACATTTACAGTAGCCACATAAGATAAGAAGTAATTTGGTGGGTTGTTTCTTCAGAGATGCAAACTGAAATCTGTCACAAACCCGCCCCAGCCACAGACTTGAACCTTAGCTTTTTTCCAATACATGCCTAAAGGATACTCCAGAAAGCAAAGGGATTCAATTATTCGCTTTTCCCTGTTTGGCTTTTACAAACAAAGCTGAAAGGAAAAACTGGCAATCTGTTACATGAAACTACAGACTCTCTGTGGAACAAGAGGCCCCAAAATCAAGAAGCATGCACAGTATGGATAAACCTTGGCTATGCTGGTCCATTGGACTCTGAGGTGGACCCATTCCAGGATGAGGAGGTCGCATACTCTTCATGGAGCCACAATGAACATCTTCAACCATTCCTTTTTCATGCAAGCCATCAATAGACTGTGAAAACAAAGTAAGTATTTAGAGAGAGAGTATATAAAACCACTAGAAAAATATTAATTACTAACCCAAAATCTAAACAAATACATGAAGAGGAAAAACTTCTTTCAGCAGTCATTCAAAATAAAAAAACCAGGAACATCTGCCCAGAAATCACACGTTTAGGGAAACACAGAACATTATCAGACTGCTTGTCCCATTTCCTTTTTGTCTTCTTTTTCCTTATGAACTGTTTGGCAATGGCAGGGAGCTAAATTGTCCAAACACAAACACACAGTCTGTCTTGGCCTCATATTACAAAGCAGTGTAACACACACTAACTTATGAAAGTAGAGCCAGTGGCTTAACTTGAGCTATTTTTAACCCAAACTTTGCCCTTTCAGTCACTGCTCTACTGGAATGTCCCAAACATTGTTTCTCTTCAAAAACAAGGGTGATATTGCACAAGGTAGTATCTTTGTGGATAAAAACAAGGATAGGCTGTCAAGGAAGCGGAAACAACCTGTGCTTCCTACAACTCCTGTCTCCTCATACACCCCTCAAAAACTACAATTCCCATGGTACTTTAAATGTGAAACATCTCCAAGTTTCTCTAATTAAGAGAGTAAAGAAATGATAGTCTGGAGTCTGAAAAACATGCTCAAGGCATTCTGGGCACTGAAAAAGGCTCCACAATAGAAACTGAAGGGCTCTGAAAGTGAAAACAAGGGGAAAATAACATTGGAAGAAAGCTGTTCCCAAAAAACCAATGAAGTTTTCCATGAAAGCAAAACTTATATCATAACCCTAACTATGGAAGCAATTAAGCTAATTAACTTCTAACTTAGAGCTCTGTAAGGCTCTGTATTGGGAAGGAAGAGACTGGCATCACTTACTAAGCCTCTCTCTACAGAAATATGCAGCTCTGCCCCACTGTAACACATGCATGCATGCACACTAAATGCTGCTCTTGCAAACCCTACCATTAATGGAAACCTCGTGGTCTGTTTTATCTACATGTACATCAATTTACAGGAAATTCATTTTAAAAAGAGACTTAAGATAACTTACTTCAGTGGGAAATTTAGGGAATTAATTAAACAAGTGTGCAAGAAGCTACATCAGCTCACAGAAAAGAAGTGTCACATTTCTTATTTTTTAGGATTTTATTGCACACGACTCAATTTCAACTAAAAAAAGTCATCCTTTCTATAAAAGAAAAAATAATTTCTAAATTTCAATTCATAAACCTCTTATATAAAATTCCTACTTCCCATTGCAATCATCAGATTTGACTGAAAACATATTTGAACACACTGATTTTGTTGTTGTTCAGCATCTTTGCAGGATTTCACTACCATTTTTCCTTATCAGAAATTTGAGTTAAAAGGAGAAAAGTCATAGAAAAGGAAAAAATAAAGTTGATTTTTCATGTTTCACTGAATCATTTAATAGTCACAACAGTACAAAAATATTTGTGAAAAGAAATTAGATCAGAAAAATGCACTCTATTTAAGAAGCTATTTTCGATTACAAGAACTTGGGATATGGAGTAGAAATGTAGACGCACATGACTGACACATTAAAAATAGCTCCACTTTGCTAAACAAGTAAAACCCAGTGCCCTTTTCTGAGGCATGAAGATCCCTCCCTCTCTCTTCGCCCTTCTTACAAAGATAGCCAAGGCAGAAGGGAACACTCACTTCACATTCTGCGAGCTGAGTATTACAGAAACCAAAACACCTACAAAGCTAGACGCATTATTATTTTGTCCTGGTATGTGCTGGCTGCTGTGGCATCTTGATGGCTGCCAAGAGGAGGAGACTTGCTGGTAACCTGATTTGATTTCCAGAACAGAAAAGTTCTAGCTGTACACATTTGTAGCATATGTAACTGCACAGATAGCTTTCACTGCACTAATAGGTGGCAACCATGAAACCTCTGGGAACACAAGCAGCTCAGATGGGAGTAAGAAGGCACACAGCATGCGTACATCAGAAGTATCCGCATAAACAGGGTGGGGAAAGGAGCTGTGAGTTTTAAAAAAAGCAGCAAAGAGAAAAGCAAGTATGTGGCCTTTGACAGAATTTTTTTTAAAAATCACACAGGAACAGAGAGGTAGTGACATGACCATACAAGAAAACATAAACTCAAGACATGCTTCTGTGGAGAGAACTGATCAAAAAAATAGATTTTTGTAAAAAAAAAAAAAAATATTATCAGAAAAACCTTCACAGACACAAAAATAATTGCAGCAAACTCAAATGCTTCAAAGCTAATGGAAGGGAAACTAAATATATAGCAAGGAAGGGGTTTGCATCTGTCTATTTGAAAAACTTATGCAGTGTAAAAAGTAAAAATACATGAGTTCTAAATTCATTAGAACTCATAAATCTGCTTTTTACTAGCAAAAATACAAAAATATGAAGATGGCATAAACTTCTGTGAAGCCAAAATTAGTATTGATGATTATGCAATTGCTAATGTATGCAGTGACTGGTACTTAGAAGAATATATTTTATCTAATAGCACCTCTACTGGGTATGAAAAAAATGTATACAACAGGGAAGGCAACTGAGCAGAGAACAGCAGTGGACTAAACTGAGGAACAGTTAGTTTTGGTAACTTTTCTGAATCACTGTATAGTTACAGAGCTATGCAACAGCTTAAAAATTACAGAGAGTGTCTAACACATAATGTAATTCCTGCAAATTCTTCAGTTCTCTATAAATTATAAAAGCTATCTTCTGCAAAGACATTGTTGGGATAAGTAACCTATATTATCAATAAAGCACTAGTATCACACTGGTGTACTTTTTTTTTTTAAATTTTGGTCTTTTAATATGACAGAATAAAAGGAAGTTGAGACATACTCAACTTGCAGTAGAAATTACAATTTTGATTGGTTCCCATTAGTTAAGAAACAAGGACTGAACAGGCCAAATAAACAGTGCTTCTAGAAACAGAATGAAGAATGAACTTCAACTGTAGGCTAGCACATGCCTATAGACTTGGCAGACTTACAGACTTACATAATGTCTAATGCATAAGAAACATTTTTGCTCACAGTGCTTTTATTCTGAATTCAGCAGCTAAGGTCTTCTCACAGATATATCACAGTTTGACCTATTTTCAGGTAAACTGTGACATTACAGTTACTGTGACAGTCTGGGGGTTTTTTCTGGGTTTTTTTTCTTTTAATCCACTTTCTTAAAAAGCAATCAAGCAAAAAACTACTCCAGCCTTAAAATCAGAGTGAGTACCAGACTAGTTTTGTTGAGGATGTTGTAGACCATACATCCTCTAAAACAACAGAACTACCCAGACTAAACAGCAGTGTGTTGTCATGTAACTGTCACATAACTACACAGAATAACTGAATGCACCCCTAATGGACAACCAGTCTGATTCCTGTGGCTTTTGCAGCAGGAAACTGGCAGCCAATTCCATTAATCTCTAAGAAAATCACTAATCACCATTTTAAGTTAGTACTCTGTTGAGTACTTTTCAAGGTTAGCAATACTTCCTTACTTTTTTTACTAAAGTAGACACAAACAGCAGAAATAATGCAGAGAACATGCCTGCTGATGTTGCATGCTGTTACTTCTAGGACCATGACAGAAGTACTTTGATTCTCACAATCAAAATGTGCATATATTTGTTACCCAATAATATCTGACATAGGAAACCATTACCCTTCTGTTTTAACAGAACATCTGAGTGAACAACTGACATAAAACCTGCTGTATTTCTCAATTTTTCCTCTCTCTCACATTTCATCTCACTCACCAAAACCAGTAATACTGCCCATGACATCACTGCAATTATTCCACAGTCAGAAATCATTTACAGTACACCCCATTACAAATTCACAAAAGAAGTCATTATACATCAGGTTACAATTAAATGGAAGAGAAAATAAACCAAGAGCTCTGAGTATTCCATCCATACCTCAAGTGAGCACCATGCAAATTAACAAGCTACAATGCTGTCATAACCAAAAGTTAAGCAGTTAAAATCATGTGGTCTAGCTAGTGCATGAGAAGATACAGAAGGCTGTATCAGAGCATCATAAAACAGCTTGGGATGGAAAGAACTTCAAAGATCATCAAGTTTCAAACTCCTTGCCATGGGCAGTCTCTAGACCAGGTTGTTCTGAATCCCATCCAAACTCACCTTGAACACTTCCAGGGATGGAAAATCGGCAGCTACTGTGGAAAACCTGTTCTAATACCTCACTACCCTCACAAGAAACAATTTCTTCCTCCTATCTAATCTAAACCTTCTGTCTTTCAGTTGGAAACCATTCCCCCTTATCCTGTCAGTACTTGCCCTTGTAAAAAGTCACTCCACACCTTTCCTGCCGGCTCCCTTCAGCTAACTGCAAGGCTGCAATGAGGCCTCTTCAAAGCCTTCTCTTCTCCAGGCTCAACAAACCCAATTCTCTCAGCCTTTCCCAAAAGGAGAGGCATTCCATCCCCTCTACCATCTTGGTGGCCTCCTCTGGACAGCTCCAACAGATCCATGTCCTTCCTGGACACCAGGGACCCCAGAGCTGGATGCAGGACTGCAGGCGAAGCCATACCAGAACAGAGCAGAGGGGCAGAATCTCCTCCCTGGCCCTGCTGCTCTGGGTGCAGCCCAGGACACGTTTGTCTCTCTGGGCTGGCAGTGCCCATGGCTGGGTCGTGTCCAGGCTCTCACCCACCAGCACCCCAAGTCCTGCCCAGCAGGGCTGCTCTGATCTGTTCACCACAGCCTGGGCTGATAGTAGGAGCGGCCCCAACCCAAGTGCCTTGGCCTTGTTAAAACACATGAGACGCCCATGGACCCACTTTTAAAGGTTATCCAGGTCTCTCTGGATGGTACCCCATCCTTCTGATGTGTCTGCACAACTCAGGTTGGTGTTATCTGCAAACATGCTCAGTCCCTTTGCCTATGTCATTAGTAACAACATTAAATAATGCTGGTCCCAATACAGACCCCTAAGGTGGTCACCCTGAATGAACACTTGGCTCTGGCTTCCATCAGGACTCTGAACCAATGACCACTACCCTCCAGATGTGACTATGCAACCACTTTATTATCCATCTAACAGTCACCAAAACCCTCTCTGTCAAATCTAGAGACGATTGCTGTGGGGGACTGTGTCAAAAGCTGAATCAATTCAGACTAAAATCATGCTACCATGCTCTGCCCCCAGAGGAGCTACTCTGTGGATGCAGAAGGAAAGTAAGATTAGGGCAAGGAACGTAGCAATGCTTTCCTTTAACATCTGTCAGCTCCCAAGTATTTTTTCTCACAAGACTCTCTGAGGCTGTTATGGTTTGTCCATTTAGCAGTATCCCTGACAGACTTCTTAAGTACTCCTCCTTAAATATACTATAATGCATCCAAGATACATTTCAGTGAAATTTGGACCTGTATTTTCCTGGAAACTTGGTTGATAGTCCTTACGAAACTAGCAAGAAATGCAGCTAATTTCTTGTTTCTGTCAAAACTGCATTATGTAAACTAACTGTAAATTTTCTTGTGGAAAGGTCTTCTGGTTACTAAGTGAATATACAAGCTTTAGTTTTCATAATAGCAGTTCTTAAGTAAACATACTTTTGAAATTACAATTCATTAACATAAATTTGTTTCAATCAGTGGTTTAGCTATTGACTGATGCTTGGGATTTTTTAAAATCTTTTTGCATTATATTATCACTTGTAAACTAGTCAAACATCTAACATAGAATGAAGTTGCTTCACTTAAGCATGTGAATTTTAGAAGGAAGATCTACATACCATTGCATACATGGGTATCCCATAAAGCAATTGTGTAACTGGGACACTTTTGGTGCAATCCTCCATTTTTACTGCATTTCATTTAAAAAACAGCATTATGATATATCATGCCTTGAAAGTAAACATAATTTTCTATTACACTAAGCAAAAAGAAAAATTTTATTTGGTCCAGCTGCAGATGGCTGACCAGTTTTTTAATTTCACTGACCAACCCTCAAGTAAGATTTGCAAAATAATCTAGAGACATTGTCCTACAGCATTTCTTAGACCCTTCTGACAGTTATCCCAATATACTGTTTCTGGAGTTGCACAGAAAAACAGAAAACCTCATCTAGACTGAAAATTAGCTAAGATTTTGTTTCATTTTTTCTTTTTTTCATCTGTATCAGCTCAACAGACCCACTTTCCAGCTTAATCATACACATATGAAGACACACTGGAACCCGCAAAGTGGAAACCTAAAAGAAAACAGCAAGGTTGTTGCTACTAAAATAAAGACTTGTGAAATTACAGTCTTTATTCCACTATTAGAATCAAGGTATAGAAGAGGGAGAGTAATTTACTGTAACTATACTGAATGATCATCTTTGAATTGGCTATCCAGATTCTTTGTGGTGCAGTTTTCAAAGTACTTCAATGCCACCTAAGTGGGACAATTTCTACTCTGGCTCACAGAACCTTGTGAGATGCTCTCTGAAGTCTCTGAAAGAATGTTGTGGGATGATATTTTCTGTTTTGTTTCTAATTATAACATAAGATTAACTGCCTGATATAACAGGATATATCAGTTAGAAACATAATGTGTGAAGCATTCAGCCATTCTATGGAAAATTCCTGGCAACAGCTTCTCCTTCTACAGGTACAAGAAAAATCAAAAGGAATGAAGGATATTAGAATCCTGGCTATGAACTCTGGAGACAATAGTTCTGAAAAGCTGGGCTGTAACTGACTCCACAAACAAAAAATGCAAACTGTAAATGTCTTAGCTGGCTAACAGCTAAATCAGATACCTCAAGATTCAAATGCAAAGGTTATAGTTACTATACACACTGACCTCTCAGAGATTACAACAGGTCAGTACAAATGGAAAGCTGGCTCACAGCATCTTTCACTTTACCTAGTCTTTGTGTTATTAAAAATGTTTTACTTCTTCATGAAAGAAATGGTAATGTCATGTCCCTACTAACCGGATATTGTTTTAATGAATGAAACTGATCCATATGTGAGAGCATCAAATTGAAGATGTCATTCCAAGAGGAAAATTAAAACATGTTTGTATTACTTTAAACCAGTTTTTTATTGTATTTTTTTCTCTATGTGCATATAACAATTCCAAGTGGAATCAACAATAGCTGCCAAATGTTTTCAATATCTTGGCTCTGTAAGCTGCTACTAAATATTTCTGAGTAGAACATCAGTGCCATCAAAATTATTCTGGGTTCTAAATCTCTGGTATACAACCAAACAAAAATGGCAATACATAAAAAGACTATTCTCACAATGGAATTTCCACACAGGCAAGTATTTCCTCAAAGCAAAAAACATTAATAGTCTAAGCACACATACAATTTTAAGTGTGTAACAATAACCACTGAAGTGCAATGACTGACATGTTCTACATGACATAATTTTATATTCCTTTGTAAGATGAAGTCCTTATAAAACAACTTGAAAGCCGTGTTTTTCAACCACATTTTCAATATGGAAGAGTAAGCAATTTGTAACACAAATCTTTTAAGGTGGATTATGTTTGTTTTGTTGACTTTTTTTTAAGAAAAAGAAGAATTTCATGCAAAATGAAAAACCACCCCAGAAAAAACCCACATGCTACATCCAAACAGACAAGAAGAAAAAGAGAAAAAAGGTGGTTAGAATGGAGTGCTTTACTGTTTTAACACTACCGTTCATTTTTTTCCCCTGTAATAACATCTGTCTTACTAAAAAGTACAGTTTACAAATGAACATTTCCAAACTACTAACTATAGTTCAAAGTAATCTACTAAGAACAAGGAAGCTGTGTTTAATCTGATGCATGAATAATCTCCAGTAGTAAAGAAAGGAGTGTAGCAGAAGTTTTGCAGGTGACGTGTAACAGCAGTTAAGTGGGTCTATACATAGTTTAAGTAGCTCTTTTAATCAGTGCAGAGAACTCTATGGAAAAAAGGTTCACTTGTCATATTACCTTATGCATTTGATGCATGCCTTCCTGTGGATAATCTGTAGGCCCCATGGTCGGCATCGGATGTGGGACACTGGGCGGACCAGGACTTGGCCCCATCATGCTGTGAACGGAGCCAGGAGATGGCCCTGGTCCTGGGCTAGGTCCCAGAATCGGTCCAGGTGAAGGTCCTGGTCCAGGGGAAGGACCAGGATGAGGCATGGCGCCAGGGTCTGTAGGCGTGGACATCTATTTTCTGTTTCCTTTTCAATTAGCAGGATAGCTCTAATAACAAAAACAAAACAAAACCACAATTTCTATGTGACACAAGGGGCATGGAAAAATTTAATAAAATCTACTAGCAGTTGCTACCCACAAACACACACACATATAAATACACATGCAAGCTGCCAGCAGCAGAAAATGCTTACTGGTCCTTAATGTTGCCCATCAGCTTGATCATCCTTCTAAAAGCCCACTAGAAAGATAAGGATCCTGGTAACTCTGTCCTTTTCTGGACATTTGTACAGTATTCACAGAACAAAGCAGCTGGTGTGCTATGAGGAACATCTACCAGAAACAACATTTGAACTGATTTGCTACCACCAGGTGCGTCATGTGGGTGAAACACAGCTCAGCAGTACTAGAAGCAGGAAAGAGAGACACGCATTTCTGTAACCTACGTGTTAAAAAATCTTTCCCTAAAAAGCCGTGACTAGCCTGAAATTTGTACTTGTAAAATTCATGGTA
>VWZN01014801.1:0-11300 GCA_013396955.1 Regulus satrapa
GGCAGAAATATTTGTGTGCAGAGTCTGAAGCAAGTCCTTAAGAATATTCCATTTCAAAACAGGCAATTTATGGGAAAAATGTCTCTGCATGGCCTAGAGTTATTGTTTATTCATTCGATTTCTTGCCAAGTAATGGGACATAATTAAAGTAAGTTCTGGCTTGTTCTGTGGGGAGAGTTTGTGAACTTTGGACTTGATTTAATTATCACAAGCCTGATAATTAATTCAACATCTAATGTAGGTATTTTAAAAATATTAAAAAAAATTAGAAAGTTCAAAGTCTTTTAGACTGTTGAATCTGTTGAAAAATGTTCTCAGTTTTATTCCATTGAAATCAATGCAGAAGAGCATCAAAGAGGATTTGCTATCTGTGGCTTGGTTTTCATGTAAATTCCCTCATCTGTAACAAGCAGCATGTACTTCTCAGGGCTTTTTCCTTATTTGATTACTTATAACAATTAAATAGAATGGAATTAGAGTACTTGGGCATTGTTTTGAGGGTGGAACATGGCCTCATTCTGCTGGAGTACTTGGACATTGTTTTGAGGGTGGAACATGGCCTCATTCTGCTGGAGTACTTGGACATTGTTTTGAGGGTGGAACATGGGACCTTTGACTTGGCGTTGATTCAAATTAATTTCATGGTGTGACTAAAATAGATTTCTAGAAAAGAACATGAAAGAGGTGAAGAAAAGTGAGTCCCACTCCTCAAAATTCTATATTTTGAGACCACATCCCAGACATTTAGACAGTGTTCATTGGCTCTTCCTGCCATTGCTGTCAGCTTCTAACAAATATATTCTGACACAAAGGGACTGTGATAGGGGAGAACGATACACACATCTCTTGTCAATATGGTAGCCCAAGGGAGTTAGGCTGCCTAAATATTTGTGGAACCAGGATTTATGTTTCTGACCATTTGTGAATGGTCATGCCTTAAAAGAAAAAAAAAAACAAAGGTTGTCATTATAGTCTACTTTCTGCCTTGTCTATTTATCTGTAAGACAAAACAAACAACATTAAACTTGAGAACTTGTCTAGTTTCATTTTAGGAAAACAAATACTCAGCACCGCTTTTAGTAAGTAGGTCAGAAAACTCTCCGGGGCATCCAGCATGCATTTTGTGTAAACATGAGTTGTTAGGCAAATGAACTTAAAAAAATGGACACGGAAGATTTTAGCATTTACATCATGATCTCTTCTTGGCATTAATAGGAAACAAAAGAAGCTGTAAGAGTCTTACTATCTTGGCTCAATATTCCTCTTCCATTACGTGAAAGGGTGTCTCAGAAATCTTGAGCTTTGCAAGCTTAGGTGTAATGCCAATGTACATTTATTAAAACTTTGACTCTGGCACAGCTCACCCCAATTGACACAGACTTTGGGTATTTGCAGCCCATTTGAAAAGGGATGGAGCTCAGCGTTCACACCCAAAGCACAAGGACAATTTGTATTCCTCCAGATGTTCCTGGGTTGTTAGTTCAGGAGACAGGGTACAAATCCTCAGGCTTTCATATTGCAAGTTAGGACTCATCAGTGAAACTTCTCAGTCTTTCATACAGTGTAGAGTTGCAATTGGCTGGTAGATAAAGGAGGCTGGATACTTTTCCCAACAGCTGGGGTTTGTGAAGTTAAAATTATCTCCCTTCTTACTCCAGAAGAGGTTAATGGAAAATGTTTAGTGAGGTGAATTTCAATCTATGACCCTCCCCTTATAATGTTCCTTCTGATTTGCATAGTCTTTGGGGTGATCCAGCTCTCTTTGTATTTGGGTGCTGTTGGAAGCTGTGAATTCTTCATGGACAGTCCATCCTGACATAGCTGGACTCAGAACTACAACTTAATTATTGGAATGAATCAAGCGATTCTTTATCACCAAAAATCTAACCTTTTTCTGGTAAGTATATTGTCAACAACCAAGCTGCAGTTTTCTTAGTTGTATTTGGTAATAGGCATAATTCAGTGAACATATTTTATGGATATTTCTGGCTTTATTATAGGTGATCCCCAAGCACTTCTTAGTGAATATTTATAGTCAGAAGCAAAGGTGATTTGTAGGGGGTACTCAGAAAATATATCTTTTGGAGCAGATGAGTTCAGTTCTTGGAGTTGATTTTCAGTGTGAGTACATTTCACTTTATTTTCTTGTGGATGCACAAGACTTAAATGTCATATCATTTTCCAAGCAGCATGACATCAATATTTACTGATGTCAGCCATTTACTAGACTTGTTCTACCAGCATTCTTGCTTTCTGGCCATCTAGAATGATGTGCTTAAGCACAATTTAAAGTTCTCCAGGATTTTTAGGCATCCACAGTTCCTTCTGTACCATTACATAGATCAGCAACAGAATAGGATGTCAATAATTATCCCCCATATTGCCAGTAACAAACCTTTGTGTGAGGGATTGGAAACTCATTACATGCTTCCTTAAAGTTAAGTAAAGCTTCTTCTAATGGAACTTAATCTCATCAAACCCGCAGAGAACTATTGCCCTAATAAACCAGATCAATTGAAGTTCTGCTCCCTAGCATGGAACTCCCTCCTCAGTGTTATAAAAGTAGGTTTGCACTGTCATTCATTAGCTCTATTGTCATTGACCGGTTAATTGAACCTTTTGTCAATTGGGAATAATCTGGCAGCTAACCCATAAAATACTAAATGTTCAGAAAGACAATAAGATAAAATACATTTTGTCTCAGTAATGAAGCTGTAATTAGGCACATTACAATTCCATATCTATTCATAATAAGGGCATGTAACTGCAAGCAAGTTGGGAAATATACCAACTTTAATTTCCAGACAAGTTTTATCTGTTAGACATTTTTAAGGATATACACAGAAAACAGAAAGACATTTTGTAGGTATACAACTTGAGTCATTACTTTGCCCTTCCACCTCTTTTATGTTTACTTCCAGAATCTGGGTTTTAGAGGAAAAAAAAAATCTTTTTTTTGTTTGTTTTTGGGGTAGATATTCAATGCTATTACTGTTTGTAATATGCTTTTGAGACACTTGGAGGAAAACCGGTTTATAGAAGCTAAGTATTCTTTTTTGTTTTCTTTGTTATTGTAATGTTTTCCCATCCCTTTAGAAAACCAGCCACCTTTCCCCTCTGAAACAAAGGCTCCCATAATAAATGTATCTATTCTACACTTTAAAAGCATCTAACATTTGGGAAAGAAAAGAATAGAAATGTCACAGCATAAAATATAATCTCTTCTTTGTGGAAATTTCTGTCATATTTTATCTGCATCCTGCATCTACATATGAATGAACAAGTATTCATCATGAACCCATTAGGCCTTCACGGGATGAAAGGAAATATAAATAGTTTGTAAAATGAATACAAATACATGCAATATGTGTCCTTTTTCCAGCATGATGTGTGGAATTTTTCTCTGCATTAGACCAAAATGTGAGCCCATTAAGGGCTTAAAGAGTTGGAAGTGTTTAAAAATATTCTGATTGGAACCAGAACTAGATCAGAAATATGAGCAGGCTTTGAGCTACTATACCTTAATTCCAGCCAAACTCAATGAGCCCTTTGTGAGATCATTTAAAGTGCATGTGTAAGTCCAAGGCAGTCCTAAGTAGCGAGAATTATAGATCCCCTATCTGCTTATCATCTCACCCAGACCAATTCTTTAGCCGCCTCTAAAAGAACAAATTTTTTTTTCCTTATCCCAGATCTCCAGAGCATGATTTAGCGTCTCCCCTCCTTTAAGCTGTATCCCCATAGTCATACCACAGCTGCTATGCAGAAGTGGTTCTATCAAAATATCAGCACCCCATTTTATCTAAAAAATTACATCACTCTAATCTTGTTCTGAACTCTAAACCAAATGTGTTAAACCTGCAAAAAAAAAAATTATGTCAGTTCTTCTGTTAGAAAGATCTTTTTAAAGTATTGGTGAATAGCTGTAGGGAATTCAGGAGGATAAGAATCCAACCCTTTAATTGCTATTATATTTGTGTCCATTGCTCTGGTCAATTGCTGACAGTCTTAGTGATCTGTAACGGATAAACAGCAGTTTATTTTACCTCAGTGATTTTATTTCTCATGCTTGAATATGGAACACATAGGAAGCAATCTACCACCTACTAGGAAAAAAATAATTCTGAGACAGTCATCTGCAACATCTGCAATATGTAAGAAATGTGAAGATTATCCTCTAAAATATACTGCCAGGTGTATGAAACCAAGATTTACTCTGTCCTTTTTACAGCTAAAAGTTTGAACTACCTACAGTAATGTGTCATCTGATCTTACAGCATAATACATGGCAATGGGAATTATTGGTGCTTATGCAAATTTTTTACAATTATTACTTCATAATACTAGAAAACACTTTCCCTAAGCTACATTTGAAGTCTGCCCTACAAATTAACACAACCTCCAGTGTAAATAAGCTGAATTTTTTAGCTACAAAGGGCTTGTGTGTTCTTGACCCACACTTTATTGTCTCCTTTGAGAGATTAGACATGTATATGCTCTTCCTACATTTTTTTTTTTTTTTCTTTTCCTGGGAAGCAATCTATTAGATAGTGGTTAAGAAATCAAAGCTCCTTGGGTTTGGTTTTCTCAAGTCTGCAGCACTGAAAATCTTACCTGAAACTTCTTGTTAGGATGATGCTGGCTGGATGTTTGGCATAATAGATATCTAAGATTCCTATTTTGTGGACAATATGAATCCAAAACATAAGACACCTGAAGCCAGGTCTGCAAGAACAGAGACATCAGACAACTTATCAACAAAAGAATTTCAGATGCTATAATACAGAAAACTGTTATTTCACCCAGATCATGAGGCAAAGTTTGACTCATTACATCTTTATTTGTTAGCAGCAGAAAGCAAGTTTAGTTTCAAATCTAATATTGTGCTTCTGTTTCTTTGTGGATGCAAGAAGTCAAGCCCTGGAAGATAATTCCTTTGTCCACAACCTAAAGCTTTGTATTAGGCATCCTCTTGATATGAGTTTATACTTTGTCTCATTGTTGCTCCTTCTCCCAGATGTATTTCTCAAAGCTATGCAATTCCCTCCTCAGCATCTGAGATTTGGGTAGAGCCTTTTCCTGTTTTGAGCAACTGGTTACACAGCTGGGAGATCCTTAATAGAGCAGCTCTCTGTTATTCCTTAGCAGAAAAGAGGTCTTAGACTTCCCAGACCACAAGCGATACCTCAACTCTTGCACACTTAAAGAATAAAAAACAAGTGTCAAGGGTAACTGAGCACTGGAACAGGTCACCCCCAGAGGTTGTGGAGCCTCCTTCTCTCGAGGTATCCAAAACCTGCCTGCATGTGATCCTGTGCATCCTTTTCTAGGTGAACCAGCTTAGGTGAACTGGCTTTAACAGAGGGGTTGTGCCAGATAATGTCCAGAGATCCCTCCCAATTCCAACTGTTTTGTGGTGACTCTTATTCTGACGATGTCTTAAAAAGATCTTTCTCTATTGCTCTGAGATGAAGTTGTTCAACCCATTAGCAGAATCTCCTTTCCCCCACATCTCTAAACAAACAACAACACTTTTGTATGTTTATAACCAACTCAAGGAACAAATTCCTGCCTGCAGTTAAAGCTGAAATATTGATTTAAAGCAGGGCTCAACATTGTCTGGCATAAAGATACTTGGTTTTTCCTGGAACTTTGATGCTGTAAGCCACAGAGCTCTGTAACTTACCTATTATAATTTAATTCTGTTCAAGGATTTTGGAAGATATATGGGGAGGGGTATGAGAGTGCTGCAGTTTTTTCTTCTTTTCTCAGGATATAAAAAACACATGAGATCAGCTCTCCTTGCCATAGTAAATGGAGATAATGAATGGAAAGTGCATGTATGTGTGAAAAGAAAAAAAAATTAAAAGCTACACTGAGATAATTATGGGAAAAACTTCAGGAAATTTTCTCCTCTCATATTAATTGTGTTCTGATAAAATAGAAAGCATTCTGTTATTTGGGGTTTTCTGCTTGTTAACAAGAATGCTCAGGTTACACAACACAATCCAGTCAAAATGAAATGTCAGCTTTAAGAAAGAAATGAAAATTTTCCCTTCATAGGAAGTCACTCATCTCACATTCTTAGTTTGACTCAACTGCTATTTCTTCATTAAGGTCTGGAGTGTCAGTTCCACACTTCCAAAGATGTAAGTAATATCACCTAGAATGCTTCCATACTTCCACACTATGCTTCCACCTAGCAGATTTATGTTCCTCTACCTTTTATATTTCTATATTAGCTTTGGGTTTTTTAAGGCAAGTGTTAATGTGTGATGAGAAAACATTAATTTTCCCCACTGTGATGGTTTTCTTTATGTGAAGCCCTTTTTGCCTCAGGGCAAAAGATTTTGGAGGTGGAGTATCTTCAGTCCAGCTTCACAGCATGCACAGAAATCAGTGAAGGAGAGGGATGATCCTGGATATGGAAGTGCCTTGAGCTCCCATGCTGAATGCCCTTGGGCCATTTTCTCTGTTTCTGTCTGCCTTCCAGCCAGACGTCTCAAGCATCACAAGGAATCACAAGGGATAGTCATTTTGGGCCTAAGGGTGTTCAAGGGTATAAGAATCCAGCATGGTCCTTGTTCATTTAGAAGCATGGTCTTACCCCTTACTGGACTAATCTTGCTGAGCTACTAAATTTAGGAGCAAGTGGATTTGATGGGTATCACATTTTTCTTCTGAAGTTTGTTTCAGAGTATTATTGCTCCTTGCTCTCTTTGCTTTAAGTTAGCTTGCTGTCAGAAATCTAAAACAGTACATCCATGTGAGACCTCCAATTTCCAATAGACAGGAATTCTTTCCTCCCCTGAGGCTGAATGAATCCAAAGGCACTGTAGCCTTCAAAGAGCCTGAATTCAGAATCTGTATTGAGGTAATTCCATCCTGCCTACTTCCTCTTCCTGGGATAAATGTAGCCACATGGGAGGAGTGGTGGTAGTAAAGAAATGCATCTTACTATGCCACATATGCTCAAGGAATATTCTTGGTTGCCCATAGGGCTGAATCTGAAAATAGACTGTTTAGACATATTTAATGCACTAGACTCTTTTTTGAAATGCTGGAAGAGACTTAGACAAGTCGTTTCACCTCTCTGTGCCTCTGAGGCACCTCATGCTGTCAGACTTTTTTAGACAAATGGGATGCATTTCAGGCCAGGGCTAGACTTTACTTTCCTGTTATAGCTAACCTGCAGGAATCCTTTTCTTTCTGATGAATTACAGGAGCAGGAAACCATTAAACTATTCATGGAGTAAAAAGAAGGCATTGGAAAATCACACAGAAGGTACTATTGTCTGTATATCAGCTGGTTCATTGCTGAAATCATTCCCAGTGTTACCTGGTCACCTCTGCATCCTGAGTTGCTCCATAATGCTCCAGTGTGTCTCTACCCAAAGTAATGAGTTGATAGCATTTGAGGTCTCAAGACACTGACAACTTGTCTTTGAAAAGCTGTAAGTGTCTAAACTTATTCATCTTTCAGGTAATCTGATCTGGCTAGTGTAATTTTGTTCCCTTGGTCTTTTTGTCCATATGTCTCTGTATTCAGCCCCCTGGCTTGGTTTCCTGTCTCACTGTCACTTTGAATTAAATGTATCCCCTCCCATTAGATCAGTCATGTTTGTGCTGTCATTCTCCTGCATGTCTGATGATCCTAGTCTTCACTTAAATTGACTTGCCATCCACTCTGGCTTTTATAGATGAGCTTTCCTGCCTTCATCTGCAATAATGCTCATACAGGTGAGAGCACACAAAACTGCTTAATGGCACTTCTTCATTAATGTAAAGTCTGGAGGCTCATGTAAATCCACAAGATTCCTTGTTTTCACCACGTTTCCATCAGCTTATGTCAGATAAAGAATTGGTAGAGAGTTTTTCTTCCCACCTGTCTCCTAAAAGCCTCTGGAACATCTCTTGTGTACAAGTCATGAAGAAACAGCTTTAATCGTTACTTTTGAAATTGCTGTTTAGCATAGACAGGTGACACAAAAAGGGAATGTCTAATTCCCACTCCTAAAATTATGCAAGAGAAATACTCCTTCCATATGTCAGCTGACTCAGAAAGAAACTTAAAGGTGGATTTTAGTTTAATCTTGAGCAGAAACTTCAAAATCTGGAAACTAAGCCTTGCTGAAAGTCTGTGGTAGTGTAGCTCTCAACACTGTAGTTTCTGTGTATTAAGTGAGAAATAAGTCTGAGTTCTGCTTTGTTTCAGTATTGTCTGGGCTTCTATTCTACAAAGATCCTCTCTATAACAAGTAGAAATCCTCTTAAAAACAACAGAAATTATTCAAAAAAATGTTTACTTTAGTCAGAGTACTAAAATTTGGATGCAGCCAATTAAATCACTTGCAAGCACTAAGAGTATTCTCTATGTATCTCTGATGAGCTGTGTCTCAGAAGCCACGGAACAGATTTTGTCTGACTTAAAAATCACAGTAAATATAATTATAGAGTGTAGCTGTGTGTATTTACATCTCTATGTCCCAAGCCCACTTTCAAATCATAATGGTTCAATGAGAATTGACAGAATAGATGATGTAAAAATGTTTTATTTGACAGCTTCCATTTAGGAGATTATGGACTTAGGTACTCAAGAAAAAGCTTCCTAAAACCTGCAGGATGGAAACACAGCAGTAACTACTCTTTTCTGTTTTAAGACATTTAGAGAATACTCCAGAGAAGAGGCCCAGTGGAGACACAAGACTTCACTAGAAACTGGACTTTAATCTTCCTGCAGCCCGAAATCTTGTGGTAAAATTAGGCCTTTAAAATTTCAGGCACAGGCCTCCCAAAAAATTTCATTTGCATTATTCCTGAGCTCAGCTGAATACCTTGGGGAAACAGTTGCTAGATCTTTCTGGAAAAATAAAAGTGCTTCTGCAAGCACTTAAATATTTACCCACTGAAAAGTGATTAATTAACTTTCTGGGATGTTTTCTATTTGGTGTAATTTACTGTAATGCATCCATCAGGGCAGTTAATTTAGCAACACAAGCACAACATGAAGAAATGCCATGCCAGCCAAAGCTAATGTCTTTCCCTACCTTATGCTGGAGATCACTACTGTTTACAAGATTAATATTGTTTACCAGAGGATGCAGTGTCAGGACAAGGGGAAATGGCTTCAAACTGAAAAAGAAGTTCAGACTAGATATTAGGGAGAATTTTTTTACTGTGAGCATGATGAGGTGATGGAACATGTTGCTCAGAGGAGCTGTGGCTGACCCATCCCTGGAAGTACTCAAGGCCAGGTTGGATGAGGCTTGGGGCAACCTGGTCTAGTGGAATGTGACCCTGGCAAGGGAAGGGGGGTGGAACTGGGTAATCTTTAAGGTCTTTTCCAACCCAATTAATTCTAAAATTTATTCCATAAGCTATATTATTCCTGGTTATTGTGGCCCCCAGTGGCATCATAGTTCATTGTGGAAGCAGAGCTGCTCATTGACCAAGAGTTGTGTGCTGCTTGACTCAGATCCCTTGGCTTAACTCTGTGCTTCAATTTTTGTATCTAGGTATTATTTACCACACATACTGTTTTATTGTTCTCAGAGTTATTTGGTTTATATTTTACTTTAGTTTCATCTCCTTTATGTTTCTTTACTCCTTCAACACCCCAATAAATATCATTTTCCAGAGAAGAATTTTGCCTTATGGGTTTTTTTTTTAGTTGTTGAGAAGAAATATAATTTATCTCCAAAGCCATCATCTTAAATATCTCTTAATTAATGAAAGCACTGTGGAAATGCACTGCCTTCTTGAACAGTGCATTTTAGCCTTTAGTTCCTACATTTTCTGAGGAATTTTATGGAATGATGAACGTGAAATCAAAAATAGGACAAAATGTACTGTTATTACATTGCTTTGCTTATTAATAAAAATTTGCAAGGCAGCCACTAGACATTTTAAACCAATTCACATTTTGGAAGTGTTTTATAGTTGGAAAATTCTGTTTCTTTTTTTTTTTTTTGGTCCAAGTGCAACATTTTTGGAGAGCTGAACACAGACTCAAATGCTCTGTGTAGCCATTCTGAGTGGAGACAGCTAGCACTGAAGTCCTGCAGAAATTTCCTGTTGCCTCTCTCTTCTGTGGAAAGATACCAGTGTCTCAGTTCTCCAGGATTCTTGCCTTTGTGCCTGCAATGACAAGACCTCCTTCCTCTTTAAGCAGTGTCTTCTAAACTGACTCAAAATTACCCACAGCAACAGCTCCTTTATTGCTTCTAGAAAGTATGAAAATATATACCCTTAAAAAACTTTTCTCCTGTGATGGTTGGAATAATGTGCTTCTACTTTACAAATGATTTTCAGATAATGTACCACAGGGGAAACCCTTTATGCCCTTGAAGGCATATCCCTTGCATGCTGTATATCAGCCTGAGATACATAAAATTTTTAACAGTGTCCCTTGTGTTTAAACTTTCTTCCATTTACACAGCATTTCCTTATTACTTACTTTTATGGGCAGTGAATCTGTGGTGTCCATTACATAGACCAGTGTTTACTATCTCTCGTAATGTGTTTCATTTAGATTACAGTTTTATAGTGCATCTCCTTCTCTCCACTGTCTTACTATTAAATACTACTGTTTAGCCTTAGCTCATGTATGTATCTTTTTTTTCTCTTTAGAAAAGGCTTTCTTTCAGTTATAATGTCCTATTTTTTTTCAATACATTTTTTCCAACACTGTAAGTCAGTTTTCTCCAGAATTTACTGAAAGAATGGGTGAACACACAACTAAATGCAAATGGTGATGAAATGGTGAATTATCAGGCCTGTTGTACTGTGCTAGAAATACTTGAGAGCAAAAGAACTTACAATACTAATGTAAAAAAGCTGGAAATGTGAATTGCAGCACAAAAACCTCCCTGTGTTTGGGCTAATGTTCCCTCTCACCACACACTGCTGTCTTTGTATTCATAATCCACTAATCTGGTTGGCTGAAACAGGGATATAAATGTCAATATTTACCTAAGGAAAATTATGATTTTTTCATTTTACATGATTTTAAGCAAAGAATAACGCAAAACAGAGATAGTAGTACAGCTGCAGCTGGCTGCCCAGTCATCATGGGCATGGAATTCCATGAAATAACTGTTTATGTGGAAACTTTGAGATATGAATGCTTCTGTCTGGTTTGAAGCAGCATGCCTAGAACAGGTAGATTTTCCAGAAACAGGAACAACTTTTTTTCCATAAAGCTGTGCTGTTTTGCTGCTCCATTGTGTTCTCTTATCCTGGGGTAGAACATCTTCTTTTGCTGCTAAATCTCTCCTGAATGGCTCAAAAAAAAAAAAAAA
>VWZN01014801.1:11333-25578 GCA_013396955.1 Regulus satrapa
ACCCTGAAAGGCAAAAAAAAAAAAAAAAAAAAAAAAAAAAAAGCTAGTTCTTTGACACTAGGTATCTCAGGATATGGCTGTATTTTGGTTGCAACTGTAAAACTTCAAAGACAAAGCATTTTCTACAGAAAAACAAAACAACTCTTCTCCCAGTTGCTGGTGTGGGCACCAAAAAAAGCGTATTACAGATTAAAGAAAAAAAAAAAACAAAAACAAAAACAACAACAACAAAATCCACAACCCTACCTAACTGCAGACAGAACACTTATGTGACGGCTGGAATAAGTAAAAACAGTCCAGAGTAATGTATCTGGCAGAGTGAATTCATCAATGAAAGTTGTACTACACATATTTCCTGATAGCCAAGACAAGAGTGGGTTAAGAAATGTAAATTTTGCTATTAAAAAAAAAAAATCAGGGAAGTATTTAATCCCTCACTTCATCCGGAGGACTAAAATGTCTAGGGTTAACATCATGGTATGGGAGAATGCTGAGAAGATTATGTCAAACACAGCTCAGGTGTTCCGTGTAAGTTAGAAGATGTAAGAACTTAGGTGAGTTTAGGAGAAAAACCATCTTGTGTCAAATATTACTCTCACTAAAGGACTGTGTGTTGACCTGGTCTGTTGTGTATACGTTTTGGTATAAAACTGGAAGATATGTCCTGTTATATATTTGTTAGCAGAAGAAGAAAACTTCAGGTGCCATTGCAGCTCCCAAAGCTTTTTCAGAGGCTGTAGTGGCAGCAATGGAATCCATCTAAACTAATTTTTTTTATTGTCTTCTGTGATGGAACAAGGAGCAATATGAATACCTTTAATTATTTCCTTTAGTTTCTGACTAAGAATGAGGTTTTGAAATATTCTCATCTTTTCATTGGGAAACTTTCCCTTGGAAATTTTTATGACCAGCTCCATTGCCTATCAGCACTAAAGTTTTTAGCACCATTATTAATGAGGTTGAGAGTTTCTTCTGAATGGAAAGACATAAAAATCTTGTCAGTCTAAGCAGTCTTAATTTTGGGTTTACCAGATTCTCAGCAGCTCATCAGATGGCAAACTTTTTAAAATAATCTCTGGGATCAAGATCAAAAGATCTGAAACTGTAATGTAGAATCTAATTAGGCTGTCAAAAGTTATGCAGCAGGGAAGATAATTTGGCAATTAATCAGTGCATATCTAATTCTAAGAAAAATATATTTATTCAAACTCAGATCTTAGTACATTTCCATTGAAGTTTTCTCTACATTGTCATTTTCAGTAAAATCAAGTAATTTTACAGTTAATAGTTCTCAATCCTGAAGTAGGACTTAAAGTATTCTTTAATACTGCCATTTTTCAGTTTTGAAGAACTGTCTGTTTCAGTTCTGTTTCAGAAGAGAAATTCAGGGTAAAAACTATCTATATGAAATTAAATTTTAAAGATGAGAACAGAAAATTTTATATAAAAACTGATATCACATTCTAAAACAATTACCTTGGAAAGTCTACTCAAAGCAGAGTTTTATGTTTCAATTCTCTTTAAATGACAATCAGTTATCATATTTCTACATAATTATTCATTTTAAAAGCCCCACTTTAACTGCCCAAAATTGCAGCTAAGCTAGAATTTATCCACTGTTTTATGCAGCAAGTTGAGGTATTGAAAGCAGAGGACCAGTCATTTGAGGCTGATTCCATCAGTGCAAAGAGATGGACACATACAGACTGTTCACATATTAATTTTCATTTTCCCTCTGTACATGCCAGACTCTCTCAAATCAGTTTGTAGGGAGCTGAGGACAGTATTTTTTATGAACTGCATAAGCCTATATCAGATATGTCTACTTCTTGGACACCTCCTTGATCTTGGACTAGATTTTTCAAGAGACCCTCACATTATTTCCCAAATCTTATTACTTTTCCTTGCTTCTGCTATCAACCTATGGATTTTGTTGGGACAGGGTTTCAGTAAACAAGCTGGTGGGTGAATTAATGCCCTTTCTGTTTCAGATTAGGCAAAGATGCTTCTGTCCACAGCTTCCAGGCAGAGTCCAATCCATTTTCTAGGCTGGAGAGTGTTGAGGAATGTTTAAAACAGTCCACTCCTTATCTCAGTGTTGTCATTAAATTTGGCTTCCACTTACTTGTTTTAAGACTCTCCAAGCAGTCTTGGAGCTTAACCTGAGTGCATGGAGAAAAGGCAAGAGGCTCTCCTGGCTGAGGAAGCAGGGTGACATGCCTGGGTGTGCAGATATACTTTCATGCGGCCTGCTATTGGGAGAGAACAGTAAGAATGACAGCCTGACTACCAACTTCACCGTGCATTATTTGCTTCTTTAGTGGTATTAAGGTTCAGCTGGCACCAGCTGTGTGGGCAGCCAAGGTCTCTAATATCTACCTGCAGTTCAACTATTTTATTTGATAACAGCTAATGCCAACTGCTGAGGATCCTCTCTGGTATACTCAGCCTTTGAGCACAGAGAGTTTCCTATAAAGGAAAGAACTGAAACTGGGACTGGCTGATGAAAACAGATACAGTGAATCAACAGCATCCTCACAGAGTAAGCAAAAGGCAAACCACAACTTGCTGCAGATTGCAGGTGGGCCAGAATCCAGCGATCTGTGCCAAATGATAACAACAGAGATTTGGAGCCAGCTTGTACTTTTTTATTTAAGATGTGCTGAATGCTTCATGGAGTCTGAAAAATATCCGGTGAGAATGCAATTCAGCCAACATACTGCTTTGTAATTAATGGCTCTCACTTGCTCTTTTTTTCCTTCTTAAATGGACACATTTGCATGCAGACAGCATCTCTCTTTATGCAAACCCTTCTGTTCCCACCAATCACTCAGCTGAAGTCATAGCCCTGTTTTTGTGACACCGACATGGGTTGCTGTGTGATTACGATGTTAAGGAGAGTACATTATGGCTCCAGGTAAGGAAAGAACAGCAGGGGCAGACAAAATTGCAACTCAAAAATATACTGCTTGCATGCAAATACTGACATTGTCATATCACAGATCTTACAGTGTAGGATTTGCAGAATAGGGAACTTGTAAAAAATTGTAAGCAGAGTGGTTCTCCAGAATCTCCAAAGTTGTCTAGAAACCATTATTTTTAAAAAATAAAAGTGAATTTGTGTGATTTCTTTATGAGTATGAATTCTTAGGATTTACTGACTTGTTTTTCTCTTTTGTGAGGAAATATCTCTTCTGCTGGACTTTTATAATTTCCCGTGTGTTCCTACTTTTACAGTTTCCAGTTCTTAACTTTGTGCCTCAGTCAGCAGGCATTTGGTTTGAACACAGCCTGGCTGCTCCGAGTCTTTGCTACCAGTAAGAGTTCTTTCTCAGAAATGAAACTTCAGAAACTAAGCCCAGCTTCAAACAGAAGTACATCAGTGTTGGACATTTGGGCATTCTTTCACACAGAAAATGGAGGAAAACTGACAAAATTATTTCAAATGTGTGCTTTTAAAAATGTATGACAGGGATACAGGGATTTTTTTTTTTTTCAACTGTGGTGTTCTGATTAACAATCATACACCATCTTGAAAATTAGGTAACACAAAAAGATCTCTGATGATGGCTTGCTTAACTGTCATAGACTTTTGATCCTTTTTTGTGATATTTCCTTGCTATTCATAATAACAATCAGTAGAAATAATTGTGACTAGAAAGAACAAGCTCTCACTTCACTACATACAGAGAAAAGAATACATTGTTGCCTTAAATTGTTTAGGATTCTGAGGATACCAGAACAGCAAAAATTTACTACAAAAATATCCCACACTGACGCTGAGGTTTTCATTAAATCATTCCTACTTTCTCAAATCATAAATATGTTAAAAACACTATTAAAAATCAGAAACTAGTTTGTTCACCAAGGATGAAGGTAAATGAGACCTATTCAACATGTGTGCCATATCTGGATTTGTATTGCAGCAAGCTGATAACTGTATTTATTTCCTGTATTGATTCCTTACTATTTTTTCCCCCAGTGTTGACTAGGAAACATTTCTGAGTTTCTTACATAAAACAGTGCTCAAAGGGAAAAGAAAGTTGAAAGGCTTCAGAATCATGTTTTTCAGCACTGATTAGAGATGGGTGGATTTCACATACAGTTCTATTCCTTGTCCTTTAATTAAGGCCAGTCTGAAATCTACACAGCTGGAAAGAAAGCTGTGAGAAAGTCAAAAGAAATAGGGTCTGTTCCATGTCCACTGGTGAAACAGCAAAGAGTTTTTCCTCCTCAGCTCATTTGGAAAGCTTGCAAAATACTTGCAAGAAACCTGGGGAAAAAACCCCAAACCCAACAAAATTCCAAACATGAAAAAGTCAGTGATTCTCATGTGTATTTGTAATCCTAAAAGTTGACTGGAATAAAATACTTCCACCTTTAATTTTCCCCATATTTCAGGTGAACTACAAGTTTTCTCTAGGTTTATGCATTGTGAAGTGACTCTCTTTCTGCAGCAGCACTCCTTACTGAGTTATGTCATGTTGAGAAGCTCAACATGAGCCAGGACTGCATTCTTACAGTCCAGAAATCCAACTGTGTGCTGGTGGTTTAAACTAAGATGGAAATTAAGCAGCTCGCAGACACTTGCCCCCTCCACCCCAGTGGAAAGGGGGGGAGAATCAAAGTAAAACTTGTAGGTTTAGATAAGAAAAACATAATAGTTGAAAATAAGCTAAAATACAGTAATAATGGTAGATAACAATAATAATGATAACAAAAAAGATAAAACAAGTGATGAACAATGGAATTGTTCACTACCCACTGACCAGTGCCACACCCCTTTCCTGAGCACAAATCACCCCCTCCTTCTAGGTAACTCCTCCAGTTTATGTACTGGGCATGATATCCCATGGTGTGGAATATCCCTTTGGTCAATTTGCATCACCAGTCCCAGCTGTGCTCCCTCACCGTTTCTCTTGCAAACCTTCTCACTGGCAGAGCATGAGACAAGGGGAAAAAAAAAAATCCTTAACTTAGGATAAACACAATTTAGCAAAAAACCAAGCCATCAGTGTGTTATCAACACCATTCTCATCCTGAATGCAAAACACAGCACTGCAATAGCTCTTGAGGAGAAATTTACTTTGTCTGAAACCAGGGCACCTGGGCTACATCAAAAGATGCATGACCAACAGGTTGAGGCAGGTGATTAAATCCCTTTAATCTGCTCTCATAAGACCCCACCTGGAGTTCAGCTCTGGGATCCCCAACAGAAGGAGGTCATGGACTTGATGGAATGTGTTCAAAGGAAGGCTACAAAAATGATCAGATGAATGGAGCATCTGCTATGAAGAAGGGCTGAGAGAGTTTGGGTTGTTTTTTCCTGGAGAAGGGAAACCTTGGGAAGACTCTAGCAGACTTTTAGTACCTAAAGGACACCAACAAGAAAGCTCAAATCTTTGTATGAGTGCATGCAGGGCATACAACACAGAGTAATGGCTTTAAACTTAAAGGGTGTAGATTTAGTTTAGATATTTTTCATATCAGGATGGTGTGGCACTGAAACAGGCTGCCCAGAGAAGTTATGATGTCCTGTCCCTGGATGTATTTTAGGTCATATTGGACAGGTCTGAGCAACCTGGTCTAGTAGAAGGTGTCCCTGCCCATACCCAGGGAAGTTGGTCCAGGTGGTCTTCAAGATCCCTTCCAACCCAATCCATTCCATAATTAAATGGTTCTAGGTTTGCTTAAATGGGAAATGTTCCCCTGATTCCTGGAGGAATCTGTAGGAATACCAAGATTTAGTATTGTTCTAGAATGTCTTTAGCCTCCTACAGTGCCTTCTCATTAATTTAGACCTTTTGTCTAATTCAGAAGTAACTTCCTCTTTGGAAGGAAAATGGATAATACCCAGATGAATAATGGATCCCTTTACCCAGAATTAATATAACAGGACCTGTGATACAAAATATGCTCTTGCTTCTTCCTACTCTTAAAATATCTTTAATCTCTTTAGCTGTAGGTTAGACTCCCACCATATATCCCAACAGAGACCTGGGAAGTAGAACCTTATGGGAAATACAGTTCAGGGATCATTAGGGGGCTGAACTATAGCAGGCAGGAGGTACAACAGCATTTCAGATTCAGCTCAGGTACAGTTACACAGCAGAATATATATTTATATAAAGATATATTTGTGATTATATAGAGAATATTCATTACCATGGGTCAGTGGCCTTCTATAATCTAGCAAAAAACCCTATCACTAAAATCTTCGTTGCAAATGACCTGCCAGCAGGACTCAACATAGGGCAAAAATATTTGCATTTAAAATATATTCAGAGGTGGTTAGCTCATGCTTTCCTTAGCTATGTAGCATTTTCTTCTTGCACAAATATTTGCTAGCTATAGATGATGAGGATTAACATATATGGATGTGTTGCACCACTGGATTAAATGTTAAGTAGACCTCTTCATGGGTGTGCTCAAACTATTTTCAGAACTGAATAGTATCTACAGTTTTAATTTCATTTGGTGAGGGTGTTGGGGGGACCAGTGTGGAGATGGTGAAGAATGGGATGGTTATGGCAATGCTAGTTATTTTTCAGTTGGAGGGAAAGGAAAGCAAAGGAAGATTGTTGTTGAGACTGAAAGGAAAACTCCCAGCTTAACTGAGCTGTAATGCTAAAATCACAAAGGAGACAGGACTTAATTAATGAATAGCAATATTCTTTCTTATTCCCTGCTATTTCCAGTCTTGAATACCTCCACTCTTTTCTGATGCCCCATGAATTGTGTAGCAGAGAAAAGAATGAGCAACTTTCAACTTAAACAAAGCAGAACTACCATTCAGCTATGGTCACAGAGAATGGGGTGAAAACCTTTTCAAAGACTTCCTGGGAGAATTTTGTATCACTTGTTCTCCAGGGGAGAGAAAATATTTTTTCTTTAAGAGAAACAAAGATATCTACAAATTAAATGAAAAAGTTCCATAGAAGAAAAAAAAAATTGTCAAAGCTTGCCTCTAGAGCTAAGAGCTGCTGGAGACTTTTTTTTTTGGTTGGTTGGGTTTGTTTTGTTTGTTTTTTTTTTTTTCCAAACTGGACCAGTTATTTCAGTGTCTAAACACAGATTGTTGGAACATATCTCTTGGCATTTCCTTTGGTTTCCTATGGCTAGATAGAAAAGCAAGCCTAACCAATCAGAGCTATGGGATAGTTGGGCAGCTTTAACAGCTGGTCTTGAAATTTCTGGATATAACATAATCAGTGCACCAATTCAGAACATTGAAGACCTTCTGGGATTTGTTTAGCTTTAAAAAGCTATGAAATTAATTTTATTTTGTTGTTTCTTGCTTTTTTTTCCAAGACTCTCCAGATTTTAGTTGGGGGTCAGTAAATTCTGTAAATCTGGCCATCTTGGTGAAAATTGGAAGGTTAGGCATGTTGTGTGAATTAATAGGCTAGACATTTCAAAACTAGGTTTTGATCCACTAGGTTTACTTCCTAACTTCGTGTCTACCAGCACTTACTGGTTAACTGGAGACATTAATTCCAGTTGGCTGGAATTTAACAAATGTAAGGCCCAACTTACATTGAAGGATTGAAAGGAGGATCCTGGGAATTCAGACCTGTCAGCCTGGCCTTGGTGCCAGGGCAGGTTATAGAGTAGGTCACCTTGAGTGTCATCATGTGGAAGAGACAACCAGGGAAACAAGGGTAGTCAGCACAGGTTAAAAAAAGACAGATCCTGATTTTTTTCCCTTTTTTCTTTTTTATTTTTTTTCTTTTATCTTTTTTTTCTTTTTTTTTCTTTTTTCATTTTTCTTTTTTTNTTATTTTCTTTTTTTTTTTCATTTTTCTTTTTTTTTTTGTTGTTTTTCTTTTGTTTTCTTTTTTTTTCTTTTTCTTTTTTTTTTCTCTTTTTCTTTTTTTTCTTTAAATTGTATCTGATCTAAACATTTCCTGGAGACTGTACTAGTTTTTGTCACCTGGGAGGAACATGTTCACCACATGACTTGAAAAATTGGCTCAATTGTCAGTGTACTCTGCCATGTTAGTTATAGTTGCAAACTGTCCTTTTTCTTCCTCCTAGTTGTAGTATGTTTGGATAAGAAAAAGGTGTGAGAAATTGTTATAGTGGAAGAAAATTACTTTTTTTCTCATAATTCAAGGCAGCTCTGTGACCATGACAATTGTTTTTGTGGTCAGTTGACAGCAAGAGAGTTTGGATCTGCTTAGACAGAAAATTAATTTTTCAAAAGAAAGCAAGAAGAAATTCAAGTGGCATTTCAGGATTGACCTTCAAAGGACTTATAATAGATCAGTATAATTAAAATTACGGCAACCAGTAAATAAAATTATTGCTATGCCCTAGACCTTCTCAGTCCTAAGAAACACAAAGAATTTTTCTAAAGATAGACACTTATTCTAACTTCCTTCATCTCATCTATTAAGAGTGATAATTTAGTTTAAAAATAAGACAAGAAATACTTTACACAAGATCATTAATTTAATATTTATTAGATCTCACCAGCTAGCAAATACCTACAGAAAACATGATAAACTCAGTGCCCAGCAAATAAAAGGGAGCTGTGGAGCAGCCAATCTAATTACTTAAATCTCTCTACCCAGGGAAGTCTTCCCATCTCTCATTAGGATTCTGAGCCATGTCTGTAGCCTGAGGAGAACAAAGACATGAGATGAAGGGGTAATGAAAGGAAAGTAGGGAAACATGGACAGTTCCTTATTTTGCTAAAGGAAAGGAGGATAAATGACATATCCAGGAGCCACAGAGGTCCAGGTGAAAGCTGCATTCTGTCCTTTCTGTGCCACTGCCACCCTGTGCTGCTTACTGTTCAGCACAATTCTCTCCTGTCATTTACTGATGATACCTGCTCTGCAGCCTGGCTAGGCAAGGGTGTTGCGCTGGAAAACTGCCTATTGTGCAGCCTTGTGCCCTTGGCCAATGAGTCCTACATCTGCACAGGTAGTGAGATTATGACAGTTCTTGTGTCATCCTCCTAAATCTTGTATCATCCTCCCATGGCTCATTTTTGGGTACCTACCATGCTGTCTAGCAAGTCCTGTTCAGATGGGTTCTGAAAGACTTGAGAGACTGGTCCACTCTGTGCCCCACGGACTGGGAAAACCCTCCCTCCTTGATGCTGTGAGTCCTCTCTGATGTAGCAGAAAAGAGTAGTAGCTCTCTGGCATGTGATTCTTGAGAGGATTTAAACAAGTAAATAATTTCCTGTAGATAAATCAGTGTTTATCAATGTGTGGGATTTTCTTTTCCAAGTCAAGTCTAGAACAAAGGGAACATGAAACAGCGGGAAAGCTGGCTTGCCTCCAAGAGCAGGGGTACATAAAGTTTAATATATCTGCAACTTTGTTGCTATTATTGGATGACAACAGTTTTTAATATGTATTGCTTTCCTTTAAATTAATAAACTTTGTTTTCCATCCTACTTAATTCTATATATAAATGTCTGAATAATATATTATGTCAATTATTTATTAATATAAAAAATTTTAATAAGTAGATGAAAAAAACACTTGGTTTCCTTTTAAATGCTTTGCCAGGGACAAGGATTTTTAAAAATATTTTGTTTACCGAAAGACTTAACATAGAATATAACTGCTTGAAATTTATTGCTCATTGGTTCTGAAATCATTACAATTTTGTTGTCAATTTTGTGAAATGCAGAACACATCTGTGCTGAAGGGTTGATAAATAATTTCGGATAAAATGGTTGAAATAGGTATTATGCATTGTGATTGCAGGGATGCATGGGATTGCCCCACCATCCTTGAAGAATCAATTTCATGTATCTATGTCACTACTGGGAGCACAGAAAGTGCCAAACCTGCTCTGCCCCTCTGCTTGGCAGTGCTTGGCATCACTTGGCAGCAGTGGATTCAGAGCACAGTTCCCAAAACCTCACAGTATGGATTTTTGTGATATCAGGTAGTTAATTGATGGCCTCTGAGATTAATGCTCTTCAGGACTTGAAAAATCCTACTGTAAAGCCACAAGGTGATTATCCACATGCACGTCTGCACTTTTTTTTGGTAAGAATAATGGAAAAGATAATAAACATATTTTTATTACATTACTTGTCTCTAAATAGTATTCTTCATACCTAGTTCCTCTTTTAAATTGTCTTTTTGACATCAGTGGTGAGCCAAATGATGAGCAATGATGTTGCCTTTGGTGTATATAATGGAATCTGTGGCATTGAAGCACATTCAGATGATTAAAATCTCATATTAATAGCATGGAAATACCTCAAGACTGTCACTTTCTCTGCTTGAAAGTCTAAAATAAGCATTCATTGCAATGTTTTTATCAGTCATCTGTTTGGTCTCTTCAGGGCTTGGCAGTGTGATTGACTTGCTCCTTGCAGCCCCTAACCGTGGCTTGGAGCACCGTTGGCAAGATGCTCTTGTGGCAAAGGCTGAAAGAAACTTACCCAAGCTCAAACTCTTCCTGGTAAAGCATTGGAAGGTGTCAGAATCCACCTTCTTAAGACTAATGGAGGCATCTGGTGATGCTGTTTGGCTGCTTCCATTTGGGTTTCCCACATGGGAGTTGTGCCTTTTCAGGAATCTGGTCCCTGCTGTGCAGAAAGGCAGGTATAAATAATTTCAAGTCTGTGTTATAATGTGAGCCAGACCATGCAGCTGGACAAGCTAACAATGTTTGTGCTGGCAGCAATCAACTCCCCTTAAAACATTTTTTAATCTTGAAGGGAAGATACAAAAACACTGATGAGTTTCTGAAGAATTTGGTAGTTTGTACAGCTGCAATATCTCTTACAGGTTTTGACTGTTGATTAAGCTGATTTTGTCTCTAAATATTCCCATATTATTGCACTCATTTCCTTTTCTTCTCTTCCTTGACTAGTCATCTTAACAAATTCCTTGAATAATGTAACAAAGATTTTTATCTTGTCTGTTCCAGAAAGGATGTTTTCCTTGGACAATGTAATATTTGAACTTGTACTCCTTGCAACAAACTATCAGAATAGCAGTTCATACCACAAGAATGTAAAGAGCAAAACCTTTCCATAATCTTTAGAATCCTACATAGATAGTTGCCTCAAAATTGAGGGCGATGAATCAAGGGGTTCTGCTGGATTCTTGTTTCTTCTTGACAATGCTACTTTAAAAGTCACAGTCTCATTGCCATCTGTCATTTCTAAAAAAACAGAACCAAATCTGATAAGCTAGTGATCTTCTATCTCTTTTAGCTTTCTTCTTCCTTCTGCTTTAGCTATTTGTCTGTCTTGGGTTTAGCTTTGAGGACTGTGCCTGTACACATTCTTCTCCTCCCCCAAGACTCCTAAATTAAGTGAGAAATATTTTGTCCATTGAACCTCAGTTTATTGCTTTCACTCAAAAGTCGTATTTCTCACACTTCTGATTCTGACATTGCTTTTCCCTGTGTACCTTCCATGTGACTGGAAAAAAAAAAAAAAAAAAGGAAATTCAGCCACTTCTCAGGATTTTATACTAGCACTGAGGCAGAACCTTCGCAAATGGCACAGCCTCTTAGGGGCCATGAATGTCTGGAATCTGGATATGTTTGTATCCTGGATTTACCTTCCTAGGATTAGGGGTTAGGACCAAGGTTAGTTAGCGTTAGGATAAATATTAAGATTAGGGATTAGGTTTAGAGTTAAGGTTAGGTTCAAGGTCTAGATCAGTGTTAGGGTCAGAAACTGCATTAGGGTCTGGGTCTGGGTTTGAATTGTGGTTATGGTCAGGTTGTATTGAGTTAGGATTTAGTGTTAGGATTTAGACTTCTTTTCATTTGGCAGGGAAAACTGTCATTTGCTTTATATTCAGTAACTCCACAGCCCTTCCCACTCAGAAGACAAACACTTTTACTGCCTACAGCCTGAAGTTGACTTCATTTTGCTTATAAATCTTTGTACAGTTCAGATCAAGGAACATTTGGGCATAAAGGTGTTTAAACAAAGGGTGCTAGTCAAGCATGTGTTGACAGTATGGTGGTCATGGTTTGCTAGTCAGTGCTCATTTGAACTTATTAATACAAAATATTAAGAAAATTACTGGAAAATTTTACTTTTATGAATGGAATTCTTGAAAAAAGAGGGGAGACCCAAGCAGTTCTGCTTGGCCTGTCTACCTTTTTATTCATTCTTGCCCCTTGGATTTTATCACTCTATTTATGCTGATGTTGCACAAAGTAGCAACGTATATATATGTGATCAAAATTTCATTTAGGGATAATCTAAATGCTTTAAAACAAGTAGCAAATCACCTGCACTTCATTTGGTATTGATTGCAAAAACATTAATCATGTTGAATTCTCTTGCTATTATGCATTTGGATGTAAGAGTTGCTTTCATTTTAAGGACTGAAAAATTCGAAAGGTAAATAATCTAAATACCATGCTGATTGTGTCTCAGCGTTCTATACTCAAAACACAAGTATACAGCAAAGAAGGAATAATGAACTTTAATTTATTGGTGTTTAGTAGAACAGCTAAAATTGGTTTTTCTGTCAGACTAAGCTGTTCATCCACTCTGCTGATACACGCGTTGAACACTGTTTTCCTTTCCTGGAGTCTGTTTTTGTTGTAATGGGATGCACTTTCATGTAGATGACAGGAGAGAGGTGTTAAGATGTTATACATGACCGTGCAGCACGCTCGTATTTCCTCCTGTTAGCCAAGAACAACTAATTGGCAAAGCTGTTTTGGCAGAAGTTTCTTACTCAGAAGTAATTTCAAACAAAAGGAATGGAATAACATGGCCCACTTATGTCTCAGGGCCCTTCTAGTGAATCAAGAACATCCCTCTACACTCAGAATAATCATCCCTTTCCTGAAAAGCATGGGATTCTGAGCATGCTACACAAGCTGCAAAGGATATGTGATGTGTATGCTTGCTCACTGAGGAGCAAATCCCTGAATGGATCATTCCTAAACCTGATGCTGCATTATCTCCAAGTGGAGTGAAGTTTGGCCCTGCTGAAACATGAACATGCAAATTATACCAATCTCCTGTTTTCAGTGGGCAAGTACATGAGAGGACAGGCCTGTGCAGCAGTTTTCCAAGTGTCCCATTGCTACTGGTCTCTGCAATAGCTTAAAACTCTATATTCTAACAATAAAGACACAGAAGCAGTAATGTTTTTAAGAGCTGCAGAAATAGAAACTTAAACCTGTTCTTTGACTGGCTAGCATACAGCAGGTAGCACACTGGGTCTGTGTGGACTGACAGGATATCAGATCTGTGTGTTTTCCATCCTGTCACACCTCTGTTACAGCTGCTTTTGTCTGTATCACATCATAACAACACAGATCATCTCCAGGTGACAGCAGGTATAAGCCATAGCTTGAAATTCTTGAAAAATGGATATGGGATATCCCAAGGGAAGATATTTATGTCAGTAGCTGAGGCACTTCCAGCAGCAAACCACTATTAGAAGAGTGTGGGCCAAGTGTAGCTTTAGCTTTATTGCCTCATCTATAATCTCAAGGAAAAAGTTCACTGGGCTCTCTCTTATGTGATTTCTGACTCGTTACTCTGCTTTTTCTCTCAAGTTTTGAATAAAACAGTTCTCAAAATTATAACCAACACCATTAAGAATATTTAACTTACAAATATTGTCCAGCCAACCTGTTTATTAGCAGTCAGACTCCAGCAACCCCAGCAACTAATTAATTTCATGCTTAACTTTGAAAATAGCAATTTAAAATCTTGGTTTATATGGGTGATACTGTTCAGGCAGGGTGCAGGTCAATTAATTTGCACATGCCAATGGCTGTAAATGCTGTGACATAGCTAATATAGATAGTTTTGGCTATTGCACTGCTTTAGACATATCTAAGCAATTATTATATCTTCTTTTGGTTCATATACTTGCCAGTGTGAAGTGTCATTTAAACTAGTGATGCTGAAACAGACTTGGGTTATTGAGTTTTGTACATAAACTTTTTGACTCTTGACCCAAATTTGTTATAAATTTGCTACTGAGGCATATATGTACATAGTAGAAGCATTGGGAAGTGGTGCCATGAATCACATAGCTGTTTACTGCATTAGCCTTTTCTTAGCCACTTAGCAGCTGGAAAGAAAGTATAAACTTGGTATTTAGTGTCTACAATTTAAAAAAATATCATGGACAAGCTGAAAAAACCCCAACATTTTCCTATTTTTTAGCTGTGTCTGAAGGTGCTTCCCCACTTCAATAGCTCATTGGACCAACTAGGTAGTTTCTCCACAGCAATGAATATTTTTAAATCTGTTCTTCTAGACAAAAAAAAA
>VWZN01014801.1:31499-71065 GCA_013396955.1 Regulus satrapa
AAAAAAAAGGGGAAAAAAAAAAGAAAAAAGCTGAGGTTTGGAAGCTAGCTTCTGCCATCTCTGGTCTTTTTCCACCTGACAAACTGTCAAAACATGGTTTGAAATCAAGTCTCCTACAAGGCAAGTGGGTAACCATGCTAATCCCTGAGATTCTGGCACTCCAGGGAAAGACCTTTCACAGTGTTTTGGCAGTTGCTGGTTCCCTCCTACAGACGCTCACTCCGGGTGGGAAAGCAATTTTCTATCTCGCTTCACTCCAGGTTTAATAAAATCCTCTTCTTCACATTATTTATAGTAAACCCCTTAAGTTTCAGTGTAACATTTACTTTAGAACCTGAAATAATATGCTGTAAAATCACCGCTCACAATAAATTTACATAGACTAATAAGAAGCTTCATTATATTGTAGGCTATTTTTTCCAATAATGCAGCATAAATTTCTTGATTGCCTCAATATACCTTTCCATCCTATGTAGTAATGTTACATTTAATTGAAAATTTTGATAGCATTTATTTCCAAGAAACTGTGATATTTCTGCAGAGGGGCAAAAAGTTTAATTTCCATTTTATCAGTATGGGAAAGCAAGTATCACCACTGTCGGTAAAGAGCCACCTCTTGAAAGGATTGGATTACAGTTCTTCAGGGTATCTAGAATGAACATTAACTGCAATTAAACCATACATTGTTTAAATGCCACAAAGGAGTCTGTTTAAGATTCTCTGCCACACAGTACCTGGCCATTCCCAGAAAACAGCAGAGCATCTTTAAATACATGTAACTTTTGCTGCCAGCCTCAATGAAGACCACAGTATCTGTGGGTTACTATGTCCCTAATCAACTTCAGGCAAAATATATCAGCTGTCTCTGGCTCCAGTCCCACAAGTGCACCTCCCACCAGACTTTCTTGTTATCTGGCATCCAGATTTGTTACTAACCCAAGATGAATCCTCAAACCTCCCCATCCCTGCCAGGAGGCAATTATCAATACATTCTGTCCCTTCACTGCATTAATGATTCAGACTTGCAATTAATAAAATGTAGTCGGAGACAGTGGGAAAACCTTTCCTTGAAAACTTGCCTCAGAACTTGTCAATGGTTTGAAGCTCAGTGGTAAGAAATTTGGAAGGCAATATTTGTAGGACATTAAGTATGACCACCCATCTCAAGTATTGGTTGCTTTAAGCATGTATGAGAATCACTGCAAGCCACTTCCTATGGAAAAATCTGCCATCCAGGGGTTCTGGGTCTCTTAGCCTCAACAAAGCAGACCATGGACACAGAACAACTTTCTGCCATGACAGCTTGTTTGTAGGATGTAACACTCTTAAGTTACATATCATGACAATAATTAAGCATTCTCAGGGGAAAAAAAAAAACCTCACACCTGAGGTTTTATATTGAGATCATATCAGAAAGTTTGCTTAAATGACTTGTTCGAGTTGCCTTTGAACATGGCATTACCACAGAACACAACCAAATCTTGGCAAGATGAGGATTTGGTCTCATTTGCTTTATGCCTAGAACTTGCAAGTAACTTTCTGGTGCTTCTTCAGGATGTTTTTGCTTCTAGCTTTCAATTATACAGCATCATTTTAACAGAGGTTATTAGCATTCTGTGATACTTGGTGTGTCTCTCCTTCAAACAAGGACTTCATGCAGCAGCTCAAGTGCCCGCTCATAAGTACAGCCAAAGCTGTCCTCAGAAGACAGTGACTGGAAGTATGTTATAACATATTCAGAAATATTTCAATTAAGTAAGTTTTAGGATATGATTGCCACCAGCCAATAAGGCAAATAATTTATCTATTCTAAATTGCAGAGGCTAATAATAAACCTGGAAAGTTACTCAAATACCATCCAAATCAGCAGTGGTTTTTTAGCTTTCTTAAGTAAAAGACACCCAGAAACTGTTTTCCTGTATTCATTTTGAAGGGGCTCTCCAAGGCTTTGGACAGCAGAGCACTGGAAAAGTACTCTCTACAATTAAGTAGGTTTTACCCTCAAGTTTAAAAGTAACTCTTAAGTTACCAATTTTTGCCACCCATCCCAATCACCCTTTCTTAACACTTTCATTATTAATGACTAACAGCATTCAAACCCTCTGTCTATTGTCTACTTCAGAAGAGTATGAACCCTGCCCCCCCTCCCCGCCCAGTAAGTCCATTTTCCCTGAGCAGTCAGATATTTTTGTAATCCAGTTTCTCCCAAAAAATGAGCTACTTCCTTGAATGCTGAGTAGCTTCAGACAGCAATTCTGGTTTTGTTAGACCACTGTTTCCACCTCCAGTTGTTTTGTTAAACATAATAAAGAATGACACTAGCCCAGATGAATTCCAAATAACATGGCTAATTAAATACAGCTGGACATACCATTCCTACTGATGCCTCTCAACTTATCACAGGACACATTAACTAGCACTACCTGGTTTAAACTATTTAAAAGAATACTACCTTATTCCAGCACATTTCCATCTACCCTTGAGAGATACCAGTTATTCAGTATAAATAGGTATGTTTTAAATAGAATGCATTGCACAGAGTTATAATACGGTGTGATTTAATATGCTATTTGCTTTATTTTAATTGATTAATGCAGCTAGATGGATTTGCTGAAGCCTCAGGCTACAAGCTGGGAACTTTCACCTAGATACCTTTTCACCCAGAATGGAATTAGTTTTCTTAGTATTTCCCCTGGAAACTGGTACAGTGCCATGCTTTGTCTTTGCCACAAGAAGAATTCTGATAACACACTGATGCTTGATTGTTGTTAAGTAATGTTTATTCTGAATCTAGGGGTTTTTTTTTTATTGCTGTGCTCTGCTGTCAAACTGGTGCACCAGAAGGTCAAACCAGGAGGAGAAAACCACTGTCAGCAGAAGCTGCAGCTTGACAAAATTAGGACAGTGAATGGCCTGCCTCCATGGACACAGGGGAAGTTTTCTCACAGTAGAGGAAGACTGGGAGATGAGGTGATGCACGATAATGAAGCCAAGTAAATCCAGTGCAAGTGACAGGAGTTGGCTGAAAGATAAGCTCATCATAAATCATGGCATACCAAATTTGTGTTTGCCAGATCAGAGGATCAGTGCATCCGAAAATCAACGTATGAGAGTGCTGTTTAACTGAGACAGCTGCAAAAGCAGGAGATGTTGTACTTATTCTCATAGTCTACTACCCTGAAAATTCATTATAATGGAAGCACAGGTTACAGTTCTGTAAACTGTCAAGCATATATTTTATTTCATTATCTTCTTGCACTCCCAGTGATATCTGAGATCAGTTGCACTGACAGGTGACCCTCTCCATGAACAAGGACTTCCTTTATTACCATTTAAGAGACACTGAAAATATAGAGAAAGTTTATCTTATCACTGAGTTTGATCTATGTTGTTTATACAGTAAGAAAAATCTTCAACAGAAAACCAAATTACTTACACATAAGCAATGAAAATGCTCACATTTTTATTTAAACTCATATTTAACATTTGGTCCTCTATGTGCAATAAATGGCTTTTATTGCATGCAGTAATTAATTTCTGTTAACAGATATTTATGTATGAAATTAAATATTTCATACATTCATTAATTTTATAATTTTAGAAGCTAGCCACTCTGAGGTGCACTAATCAGATTTTCCATTTTGTGTGAAACTTAATTTTTTAATGGGCAGTAATAATTTTCTCTGCCTAATAAGTCACAAAAGGTGTTCTAAATCCTGATCTCTTTAAATATAAAACTGTCTTACATCAACTTCAGCAATATTGTCTTGCATATTCACTGAAATTGATTAGTCCCTTCAAACATACTCCTCTTACTTCAATCTTTACCTGGATTAATCAGACACTAAAATGTTTTTTGCTCTAATAAGTATCTTGGTTTTACTATGTGTTCATCACAAAGTGCACTTGTTCACCCCCGTGGCAGAGGCAAGTTTCTGAGCAGTAGCTGCGGGCACCTTTCTGTCAGGACAAGAACAGTGTCATAGCCTGAAACATGAGTTATCCAGCCAGGAGGTTAAGAGAGTACAGGTGATTACACCCTTATTCCCACCCACCTACAAAATTGTGTTGTTAGCACAGGAATTCTGTCTATCTTACTCTTCCAGCTGTAAAACACTGAATACAATAACACATACTTTCTTTCAAATTTTACTGGTCAAACTTTCTGAAATATAATTATAAAAAATAAAGGTTTTTCCCTCTCCTGTAACAAAAAGTAGACTGTCGTACTACAGAATTATATAGAAAAAATGTTTTTGTGTTATCCCAGTATTTAGCAATCCTGAACTTGTAAAAAAACAAGCAAAAAACCAACCAACCAACCAACCAACCAACCAACCAACCAACCAACCAACCAATGCAACAACAAAAAAAAAAAACCAACAAGGCAAAAGAAAAATATTAGACTTCGCACTTGAGTAGAGAGATGTATAGGTCCAAAAATGGAACAGCTGCATTTGTGCAAAGCTAAAAAAATCTGGTGATCCTAGCTGTACCATGGCTAATTACATTGCCTCCTCAATCATACAGCATCATATTTTTCAAATAGCAAAATGTCAGAAAGGAGAGATCACTCACACAAATAAATTAAAAGTGGCTTTCATAGGGGAGAAATGTATTCCAGAAAACCACAGCCTACTTGCAAGAATGATAAATAAATTAATACATAAATAAATAAATAAATAATGACACAACTATGTCTTTCACCCTCAACAGTAAATTAAGGGCAAGATGAGGCAACTGAAGAAAGCCGGAAGATGATTTTTCATGAAACTCTGAAGGTATTTTATAGCTGCTTGCCCTCTCACTACAAGAAAGCATCAGGCTTAGAGATGTTTTTGTACATGAGCCACAGTCACAGGTGTATAGACAGCTTGGGACATCTCTCCTCCCAGAAAGCAGTAGCAGGAGAGGGAAGTGGCTCAATCCAGTGCCAGCAGTCTGGCCTTCCAGCCTTCTGAATTTCAGGTTTTAAGTGTTGGTGCGTTGTGCTTTGAAATCAAGTCCCAGCTCCCGGAGAGCTTGAGGAGTACAGCAATATTGCTGTTGTGTCAGAGATGGTGTGTGAGATAGTGCTTCTGTTGTGAGATAGTTCCCTCAGCTTCATCAAAGTCAGGAAACTTCATAAATCATGTACCTTTCCATTTTCCCATTGTAGTTATTGGCTGGAAGGTTTTGTTTTTTTCTGACTCATCAATAAAAATTACACCAAATCCCACTTTGATGGAATTTCCTCTTCTACAATAAACTGACGTGAATCCCTTCAAAATCTCCAGCCTTCAATGTGTCTGAGGCTGGCTCTCCAGTTTGAATGTGAGTGTTTCTCATAACCTGGAAAACATATAAAAACCTGATCCAATTTTCAATGTTATACTGTTCTCAAGCACTTAATCTACTCATTGGCACTTCTTATGTTAAAACGTGTGAATAAAACTATTTCCCAATAATTAATAAAACATTAGAGCTTGAGAGAGAAAATTTAGTTTTAAATACTGCTTGAAAGTTCTGCCTGAGAGGAAGGCCTCGAAAAGAACTGTCACCTCTTTTGGTGGCCTAGATAATAGAAAAGTCATCTTCTGGAGAAAAGAATTAGTATTACCTCCAAGATATTGAGTTCAAAGATGTCTGTTGCCATTCTGCACTCTGACTGCTTTCTGCTTTTCATCTCATTAGCAAGCCAAGAAAAATAACCCAAATGACAGATGCCAATTACCATTCTTCACTTCTCAATTCCTTTAAAAGCCCTGTTCAGATCTGGGTCCAAGGTCCACTCTTCTGATCACGTCTTTGCACTAAATATATCAAATAGCCCAGCAGTGTATGTTTAGCTTGTGCACTACACTGGCAATCACATAAAATGCAGAATCTCAGAGAAGTTTTACAGCTCTGGGAACCTATTGGTGAAGTGCAAAGTTAATTGTGCTTCTTGGACTATTCTTCCTACTCATTCAAGACCCGTATCCAGCATAAGCACGTTGCTTCAGCAAGAACCAGTCGTTATGTACGTGCATTTCCATTTCAGAAGGCCTCTCTAACCACAGGTTCACTCAATGGAGGTCACTAGATATATTTAAAAAAATTAAATTACGTGTGTATATAGATGCATACCCACACATATGTATGGGACAGACTACAGATCTTTTTCTGGGCTCTTGGAAACTGCACATCTTGAAGTGTCATTGTCAGACCAAGTTCTGACTGAGTCCTTACAAGATTCATTAGCAGATGGAACTCCCATGGAAAACAGAAAATATCACAAATATAATTTGCTTTTGAAACCTGAACAACCTAGCATAGTCATCAAATAGGAAGACACACAAAAACATAAAAATTAAAAACTCTCTCTTCACCCAGGGAAGCTTAAAAAACCATGTTGCCTTACTGTTTATAAAGGCGTAAGGAACAGATGAACCTTTTCTGACAAAACAAACAAACTAATCTCAGCATAAATGTGGTTCCCAAATGAGGCTTCTATGTCTAGAGGAATTTGATCAGCAGCATAATTTCTCATGAGAGCAAGTTTGCTTCCATTATCTATGTCCAAAGACCTTTTTTTTTTTTACCACACACTTTCCACATGGATTGCTCAGGCTGTTCACAATTTGCTTGCAGTGGCAATGTGCAATCAACTTAGTTGCTTGAAGTTTCATCCATAAATGCAGGTAACCAACAAGAGACTTAAACAGGAAAAACATTCCCATTGAAAAGTTTCACTTGTTCAGTTCTGAACTGAGATGATTTTTTTAATTTCATATCATACATATAAGGAAGATATGGCTCAGATCTTCTATTCCAAAGTGAAATATATGTCAGAATGAGGAAACATACAAAAAAAAGGAAAGTTCTTTCTATCTCAGCCTGACATGCCTTTCCTATCTCCATTCAGTTTCCTTCATCATCTGCTGCATTTTTTTCCCTTTTTTTGGCTTTCCTAATGTTCAGGTTTTTCACCTTTCGTGTTCAAACTCAAAAGCAATGAGGGACTTTATCCTATTTTTTAAAATGAAAATTAATTCAAAATAGGTGTCTTACCAACAAGAAATTGCTTTTCATAAGGTGTCTCAATTTTACATGGAAAACTCTAGTTTTCATAGAGAAGTATTTTTGAGCTTTTTTGGCTATGAATAATGACTTGTTTATCAAATAAAGCAAATGTTTCTAACCAAAACTTAAGTGACAGCTTACTTATCTCCAAAAATAAACATATTGCTATGAGAACTGAATCATCTCAATCTGGTTCTTTTGGCCCTGCATCCCTTGGCGGCTGAATTTTCTGGTAAGATTTTCCTGTATTTAAAATATTCATTACATCTCTGCCTGACTTAAATCCAATGTAATCTATAAAAAATGAGTGCCCTCTGCAATGTCTCTCTCACAGCACTAATGGGATATTTCCTCTTTTCCAGTCAATGGGTTCTTCATGAGACTGAGATGTCTTCTCAAATGTGATGGATAGTGGCTTAGCCACTTCCTTGACCCATTCTCTCAGGACTCACAGATGTATCTCAGGAGGTCACATGGACTTGTGCACCTTCAGGTTTCCTTGGTGGTCTTCAACCATGAGGGACTGTGTCCTGTGTGAAGGACCTCACCCTGAAGCAGAGGAACAGCATGGAGGGAAAGGAACAACAAAGTGTCGTGTGAAGACAGCAACACCCATTCCTCATCCTCCTGTGCTGCCCACTGGTCAGGAATAAATTTGAATCTGGCAAGTAGAGGGAGAGGTGGAAATGCATATTTCCTTTTTGTTGTATTTCTTCCTATTCTACTGCTTTGTTATTGATTGGCAGTAAATTAAATTTATTTCGCCAAGTAGCTCTTTGTGCCACTTATTTTCCTCCAGTGCACTAAGAAACTCAGTATAGGGTCTTCCATCTCCCCTTCAGTTTCTTTTCAGTACCACATGTCAGGAAGTTCACCCTGAACATCCCACAGAATCAGTACATCAGGGAATACAGAGCTTAAACATTACTTATAATCTCAATCTCCTTAGTGAGAGACTTTGAGCTATCATCTCCCTTTAGTTACTTGGAAAGGCAAATCTGCAAGAGCTTGATGAAGAGGTCAGACCCCTCCCTTGTACTCAAGTCCCAGGAGATGAGGTGAGAATACATAAAGCACATGAAGTGGCAGAGAGCAGCTCTCTGGACAGCTACTTTTGTGCCTGCTGGTTCCCATTACTACTATAAAACAAAAAAGTCAACCCAGATCTATGGACACATGCTCTCAAAAGAAAATGAGAAACACCTTCAACAACACACAGACTCTGAACTTTGCCTCACTTGCTCTCAAAATCTGGAAAACAGCAAGCAACCCACCAGAAAGCAGTTTTTCACATTTCTGTACAACTAAAACAAAGTAATCGCAGTCAATCACAGATTGCAGCATTACTGTGATATCTTTGAGTCTTCTTTGGGAGCAGTCACAGTCAAATGCCAAGCCTAGCTTTGATTGACACAATATGCTGACTGGAAATGTCGTAGAGTCTCCCTGCGTTTGTTGGATTTGCCCTGACGGAAGTGAAGATACCTGAGACTAAAAGTAAAAACGTGTCTCTGCCATAGCCTCCAGCCTTCTCAGTTCACTTCAGTGAGACGCAGGATGTTAAGATTTTAGTTGCAGAAGGTCAGACCAAGCCCCCCGCCATTACTCTCTTAGTTAGCATAACATGGCATGGCATGTTGCCACAACACAAAGTGAGATGCCTGCCTTTTTCTGTCACAAGCTTTATAAAAGCCTTATGAAGAGAATTTTCTGTATCTATCTGTCTCCATCTTTTAATCTTTGGAAACATTGCCTCCTTCAGCAAAGCAATGGATTTTAGATGAAAACATCTGATAGGACTGTGAATGGATGATAATCTATCTTATATACGTGTGTATGAATGTATAAGTACATACATGTTAATTTATGTACTGTCATTTAAAGCTTAATGTTTCCTCGTCTGCATTTTCCTCTGTTCTATCAGTGCTACAGACTACAGTGTACTAACGGCTGTAGAGTGATGCATATATAAAGGTAACCAAGCTTCTCCTTTCTTATTTTTGCATCTTCACATGATATCCTTAGACAAACTCTGAAATGAAAGGACATGTCTTGTCAATGGATTGTTCTGTACTTGGTTGAGGCCCAGACAGCTCTGTTAACAAGTTTGGGGAAGTGTTATGAAAATAAGCCAAGGAAAAGAAAACTTCACTAAAGTGGCTTAGTTGGTTAAGGTTTAAAGGAGATCTGGAGCTACGGGAGTTACTTAGGTACTGCTAGTGATGGGTGTAGGGGCACAGCATCTGTTCCATCCTCACATCCCAGCATGAACACCTCCTCTGTGCCTTGTGCCTGCTGGCTTTTGTAATGCTCAAACCTGTCAAGGTGATCCACTGCTTCTGCCCTTTGAGGAAGCTGAATATTTAACTCAACACTTCCACTGAACATGACTACCAGCTCTGTGTCAATGCAAGACACCTTTTTAATCAATCTGTTTTCCTCAGTGAGAAGCATTCCCTATTAAGTTTACAGGATGACAAGAAAAACAGATTTATTACCAAAGTTAATGTTGTAATTTCTTTGGAGTAAAAGCACTATGGCTAATGCTATGATGAGGTATCACTAATAGCATTACTAATTATAACTGCTGCAAATTTATAAATAGCTAAAGAACATCATTAAGTATGTGAATCATGAAGAGCTAGCTTAATTGTATCTTGTCTTGTTATTAGACAAAGGCAGCCCTTTGACTAATACTTAAAACTCCTTATCCATTAAAAACATCAGGATTTCATTATTTTACTTGAATATTTCAGTACTGATGTAGTATAGATACTGTGGTTCCTTCGTCTCCTTCCTCTGCTCTACAAATGTGAGCTTTCTTTTTATACATTAATGCACAGATTAGCTTCTGTTTTACATAGACTCTCTGAAACTGTTCATGCCTCAACTCCCAGCAGTATCCTTTGCCTAATTTTGTTTCATTGACATGAGAGGCTGTGAATGTGGCTTGCAAACACCCTTCAAATGTGTGTCTTGATCTCAGTAGGATTTAAAAAAGAGGCATAGATGCAAATGTGATACCAAGATTGTAATATGCCTGACTACTGTTAGAGGTTACTTTAAAAATTTGCCCATGGGCTTTCGGATTTATTCAGTGCATATCCTGCATTGCTCATAAACCCCTTGGAGCAAGCAAGGAAGGAGATTGCATGATTATTTACAATGCAAGTACAAAAGAAAATTTTAGATCTTTTCTGTGTACAGCAGGAGCTCTTTGGTGATAAGCAGAGTCCAATAAAGAGTTTGGTTTAAGGCTGTATGTTAAAATCTGAATTTTTTATGAATTGTTTCTTTTTTTTTCTTTTTTTTCTTTTTTTTTAATCGTTGTTATGTTTAAACACACTTTTCAATGGCTCCTAGTCTTTGAATATGTGTTCTGAGATAAGGATATGTCCTTCTTATAATTATTCCTCATTAAAAAAACCCCAAAAGATATGCAAAGGACAGGCTGAGGCTGCAGATACAAATTCTGTAGTTGCTGTGCACTCACAGTTACAATGTATTTCTTGAAATGCACTTGTCTCAAAGTTAAGGTCAACCTGAATGCTGCCACAAAGACAAAAAAAACCAAAACAAAACAAAAAAAAAAAAAAAAAAAAAAAAAAATCCAGTCACAATCCAAAATCTTAGTCAATACATTTTAGAATTATGAAGTAAAGCTGCCCTGCTGTCTTGGGGCTGCTGTCATTGAGGCTGAGCCGTTCTTTTGCATGGGACCCCTTGTTAAAATCACTTCCACCACCTGACCCTGGGCAAGTCAGGGTGAAGATTCATGGTGATTTAAGTAGGAGACATGAAAGGTCTCTCCTACAAATCAGCTTTATGGCTCCCTATTTATGAACTTTCAACCATGTTTTGCCCTTGTGGTAAACAGACTCTTAAAATAATCCAATGTTGGAAAATAAATTACATGAAGACAGTGTCTGATGGCATTTTCCAGTCTGTTTTATAAGCCTGGAAACACCACACTTTATGAAGTTTGTATGAAAACTTCAAAAGACTTTAAGATCCAGTGTTTTCTCTAGCTAAGCAATGATGCTTATTATTCTGAATATTCATTGCTGGTGGCACCTTTTGTGATGTCACTGTCAGGAATGGGATGGGAAAAAAAAGAAAACCAGACAAGCTTCCTGTATAGACATTGTATTCCAGACACTCAGAGCATTAGATAAAATGTTCCCTGTGGTCTAGGAAGAGAAAAAGGCTTCAGACATCTAAATATTATTTGTGAATCTGCACTAATGCCTGTATTTTGTATTTTATCATAAAGCATGAAGAAATGGAACTCAAACTTTTGAAAAGCTTGTGCTAAACAACCTTAGTATCTTTTTTCAAAGACTTAGTCTTTAAATGCAACCATTGTTTCAAAGAAATGACAATGATTATATAATGCATAGATTAAATTCACAGTAACTTAGTTGGAAACATCTTTCATACATATTGTGCCTGGCAAGAAGTGCTGACAGATTTTGTGCTTTGCTTGCTACAATATAGTTGCAATTTTTAAACTTATATATATTTAATTTTTTTTTATGATAATTACTGTAGTCAGTATTTTTAAAAGAATTCCTATGGAGAAAAGAGAAAATATCTGGGGCAAGCCTGGAGTTTGGTATCGGTATGTAATCTGGACAAAGATTTCTTCTGTCACCTGAAGATTTTGTCTTCTTCTTAACAAAGCTTTTAGTGATACTAACTTTAGTAGCAGAACTTCCTCTCCCTCTTCTCTTCCCCCTAGCCTGATGGATTTTCATGTAAGCATAGCAAAATAAGCTCTGAGTAACTCCAAGCCAAAACAAAGCAGTACTCTTGAGCATGCCACACTCCCAGCCTCTCTGGGAAGGAAAGGATTTCATGGGCTTGGCAGTCACATGAATGTCCAATCTTCATGCCTATTTTGAGAGAATATCTGTGCTTCCCAGACAGATGTTTGAATTTTGCTACAGATACTCTTTGAAAGCAAATAAATGGGGGAAGCATATTTTAAAAAGCCCCAAGTATCCTATCAAAGCATTTACAAGAATTTGAAATTTGAGGGTCTGAAAGCACTGAGCATATAATAAAAGAAATGTAACTGGCTAACTGTAAGCATTATTTTTTAGATATTGATATAGCAGAGAAAGTGGGCATGATGCTTAAGCACATAAAAAAATTAGATTTTTAAGAAGGAAACCTTGAAAATTAATTTGCACAATACAAATCTTCAATTTTTCAATTTAAAAATAAGATTACATTTACACTACTTGTGATCTGATTCAGAATTTAAGCCTTATATATCAGAATTAGTCTGATATAGAATTTAAACCTCAAAGATCGTTATATCTTCAAAGCACCTTAGAACCCAACATTTCCACATCCTGCCTCAAAGATCCAAGTTATTGTTATTCTCAAAATTACTAAGTCTGAAGTTACTGTATCCATTCTTCTTTCTCATAAATATTCTCATTGATGGCGCAAAAGAAGTGAGAGGCCTTCAAAGAAATTGCACATGTGGGTTGCTGCACTCCTTTTCCAGGCTGATGAATCTCCTTCTTAAGCTGTTCCTGCTGCTGAAGCCTTTGCTCATCTTGTCACCATCTTGGCCACTCTTTGCATTGCTCGTGTCTTTTCAGAAAAGATTAGAACTCTTTGCTGTGCTGCAGATTCAGATACTGCACATATTTAATGCCATAATCAGCTCTTTTCTCCTTTGCTGAGCTTCTTTTTTGCTTACTGACTGTTGCTGAACACTGAACTTATATTTTCATGCAGTTAACTGGTTTTACCTTATGACTCCTTCCTAAGTGGTAGCAGTCAGTTTGGAAGCTGCCTTTATACATTTATATCAGGACTGGCTTTTTTTGTTTCGCTTTATACTGAATGGTATCTGCAATTTCAGTGCCCTGGCACTCAGGGTCATTCCCCCTCACATTCATTTCTCAATATGTAATTAGATTTGCAGGTTACTGGCTGTACTTATCAGAAATTGATGTTGATTGCAGCGTGAATTCCTTAAATACAAGCTGTGTACCTCTAGATGGAGTCGGGAGCTTCCATCTGTGTCAGGCTTACAACACAGTTGATCGGTATTGTTTCTCATAGTTGTGGATATGATGATACCTAGGAGCTTCTGGACACTGAGTGATCTGAGTAGATAATTTTGACTTTCATTTATTCTACTCCTTTTTTTGTGACTTTTCATAAGCATTGGGTTTGTGGGGAGAATACAGTTAAAGTTTGGAAAAGGCAGAGTATATGTTCCAACGCATTACTCTGGACCTCAGATTTGGATGTAACTTAGAGGATTAGAGCTCTGAATTAGAGCTGCCCTTAGGAGCTGGCCACAAAGTCATCCATTTCCATCTTATTTTGTGTTCTCATGTTTCTTTGCTTCTTGTTATCTAAAATTGCAAATTGCAGTAGATGGGCTGAAACTTCCACAGCGGCTGTGTCTGTAGTGCATTTTTTGTCACACCAATAAATTTCCTTACCAAATTCTTTTCTAAGACAAACTTTCAAATTACATTTTGACTATAAAAAATATGTAGTTGGAGGCCTGTCAGTAGTGGTGTCCCCCACAGCCCAATACTGGGCACAGTGTTGTTTAATTTATTAAATGAATACTTAGATAAAGGGGAAAATTGTTCCTCAGCAAGCTCACTAATGACACAAAGCTGGAAGGAGTGGCCGATTACCCAGAGGGATGTGCAGCCCTTCAGCAGGATCTTGACAGGATGGAGAGATGGGCAGAGAGGAACTGTCTGAAATTCAACAAAGGAAAGTGCAGAGTCCTGCTCCTGGTAGAGAATAACCCCAGGCACCAGCACAGGCTGGAACTGATGTACTGGAAGCAACTGTGTGGAAAAGGACCTGAGGGTCCTGGTGGACAACAAGCTATTCTCTTTGTCTGCCTTTGGTTGTGTGAAAAATAATGGAAACTTTCACACGAGTTTTCATAATTTACCTAATTTCCACAAGGAATAATATTCCCTGTGCTGATTCAAGCAAGGTTGTCTGGACATAATTATGATCATTTCCCCTGGGATTACAGGCATCCTTATAAGATGTGGATTTAACAGATTTATTAAAAGGTATCAATAAAAGAATTCCTGTCACTTAAAAAAAAATTATCATTCATCTGTGTTTGTCTTCCCCATTTCTGTCAGTGTATTTCTTTCTCAGTCCTGCTTCTTTACAAAGAAAATTTGTTTTAATGAACACACTTCCCTTTCATAGCCAAGACCTGTAGCGACATGAAGACATCTACGACTAAATTAATGATTTATACTTTAGGGAAGAGACTTAATGAATACTAATTTAAGGAAATAATCTAATATTTTATAATCTAAATCTAATTTAATAATCTAAAAGCACTAATGAAGCTGCCTATCTAAGGATCACTCAAATAGGAAGACTTGTGGGTTCTGACCTCTGTGTGACAAGGGTAAAGTTGCATTTTAGAATACTTACATTGTCAGAAATATGTTTGCTGTTTTATACTCGACCAAAGGCAGAGGTCAGACGTTCTGCTTGAGCAAGACCACCTTAATCCGAAGTGTGTTGGCTTGCAGACAGGAAAGGGAACCCAGGAAGACATTCTTTTTCAGAGAATTGCTTCTAAGAAGCTTTTATGTCTTGGTTCTACTATTATAACTTGTCCACACACCATTTTTAAATATTATTTAGCTACAATTCATTAAAAATATGTGTTTGTACATACATAAGTGTGTATAAAGGCAGAAAGCAAAGAAAAGGTCTGGTGAAGCAGTCAATATATTTATCTTTATTGCTTTGCTTTCTAGCCCACTTACCTTTGCTGTCCTCTGGATGTATACAGAAACCTTCACACCCTTCTTAAACTGTGGGGCCCAGAAATGCACTCAGGGTGAGGCTGTCTCAACACTGAGTGTAGTGGGATAATCACTCTTTTTCTGGGCTGTTTGTGCTGTGTTTGATGCACCCCAGGGTGGGGTTTGCCTTTTTGGCTGCCAGTGCACACACTGCTGGCTCACTCTGAGCTGCTGCCAACCCTTTGTGCAAGGCTGCTCTCCAGCCACTCCTCTCCCCATTTATACTTCTGCCTGGCCTTGCTTTGTCTTGGATGCAGAACCTGGCATGTGGACTTGCTAAATTTTATCCAATTCATCATTCCAGTACAAGAAGGCTCAATTTTACCTTACTTTAGGTGGTCAGTAGATCTAATGACTCTTCAGATTTGGGGGTTTGGTATATTGAGGTTTATTTTGATTTTTTTAAATTTTGTTTTTTTCTAAACAGTGCATTGTTTCAGGTTCTCATACCAGCTCAAATATTTCTACAAATGCCTCAGGCAAAAAGCTGGCAACTAGCATACAGGCAGCACACAGTACTTACCAATTTTATACCAGTCACTGCAACAGCTTGAGATTGCTTATTCCAAGCCAGCCACACTACAGAGAGGAAGGAGAGAGGAGTAGAAAATAGTCAGACATCTTTTGTCAACTGGATCTCAGCACTGGCCACATTGGAGATATGAGCAAGGCTGGTTTTAACATGTTCATACTACCAGTCTCCAGCCAAGGGCAGATATCTGCCAAGCCCCTGAGAAGAAGAGCAGCCAGGAGCTCATCCCATTTCCTATTCCCTGTGGAGATGACAAAGGCAGGCTGCTAGATTGGTGCTCTGATGTGGTGACTCCTGCAGCACTGCAGATATCAGGATCAGAGATCCTGAATATCTCTGTGGTATCCTAGCTAAGTTCCAGGCCTGGAGAATAATCTGAAAATCAAAGACATGCAGAGTATCTGTAGAAGTTCTTCTGTGACATTCTAGGAAAGGGCAGAATGGGATTTTCTAATTCAAAAACATTCCCTGGAAAACCAGACAAAGTATGCATCTATAAAAAAATGAGCACAATAACTACTTATAGACTAATAAGAAAGTCTTCCTTTCTTATATCATGAGCACATTACAAAAAGAAATATAGGCTCCTTAACAGTGTCTATAAAGAAAATAAAAATTGTTGGATTAGCAAACAGAGGAAAAGTGTCATACACCAAATTTACTGAAGTCTTATTAATGACCTAGAAGAAAAATCTGGCAGAATCTGGTGAAGATTATGAAGTTTGAGAATGATGCAGAATTACTTCACAACTTTTTACTTCCACATATATCAGAAATGCAAGAGGCTGGCTGTTGTTTTTTCTATCCTACTATCTCCACAGATCCCTAGGCTTTGGTTACTAAGATGGTCAGCTAATGAATCAACACTTTTGATGCCTTGTATGTGAGAGGAATAGTGAGGGAGCCACAGTTCTCCCCACACAAGATCTTATTCACACATCCTTACCCAGTGACCATGAACTGAAAAAGATCAGTCCTCCATTTGCAGGAACATAGTCTATGAAATATATGAAGATCTGGTGTTGTTGGTCCTGAAAATGTTTTGGCATAAAGCAGTGTTTGCACTCCAAAGGAGTAGTCTTGACTACTACCACCCAGTGGTTTTCAACTAGAACAGATTGAGGAGCTCTTGTCCTGCTGCATTTGCTGTTTTGAGCCTTCAGCTGGTTGAGCTGTGAGTAGTGCTTCACTCTGGGCAGCCTGAAAATGCATCAGGCTGCCAAGTCTGTCTCATTTCTGAGCTGTTAAATTTAAGTTTCTGCAAACATTAGTCAGCTAGTATTTGGACTGTGTTATCAAAACTATTACTATAAAGAAAAAAACATGTGGGAGGGTTTGTTATTACTGCTTTGTGTGTGTTGGGTTTTGTTTTCCTCAAGCAAAAGTTAAAATTTGTAGTGCTCATAAAGATGGTCATTGCAAAAAGCCCTCTCTATCCTCACTTGTGCCTGCAGCTCTCTCCATACATGTGATTTCTGAGACATATAATGGTCCTTCCACACATTTCCCTTCTATGATTTTAGTATTAATTCTTCTAATCTTTAAGCATTTTTGTCACTCCTTATGTTGACAACAGTGAAAATTGTATTTTGTCCTACTGATATATATATTTAGTTAGATTAATTATTTCCTGAAATGAAAATTGAAAAAAACTTTTTTGATAGATAAAAACATTTTATTTTTATCTTTGTGGAACAAAACTTTCTAATCTTCTATTTTGAAATAACTCATTTCAGTAATTTCTTGACTTCATATTTATAAACAATATAAAGAAAACCCTAAAAAAATGAAATTAAATATATTGACTTTTCGGCACTAAGTAAATGACTTGATAGACTTTTCAGTTAACAGAATATTTACATTAAAAACTTCTGCTACTGAAGAAAAGGCATTTCAAAATTGGGAAACTTAGCTGAAGACATGGACACCACATGGTTTTAATGGATAGACAAAAACAATGCTGTAGCATCAGGAGATTTCACCAAGTGCTTAATCATTCTAAAGCTAAAATCTGATGGCTATTTAATAATGAATTTACCAATGCAAGACAGTTCATTTTGTGTGTCACAGTTAGTTGTCCATCTTCTGTAAGAGTGCCAGTTTAGGAATTAGAAAGTTTTAAGCACTTTGATTGCTTCTGTGAACAGACAGTCTATGCCCAGCAGGTGGTTTTGGAGTGGCTGTCACAGAGCAATGAAATTATAACTCCTTCATCTGTTAATGAAATAGGAAAAAATTCTAAACAATTTTCATATACTCAGGTATATGGTTATTATAATCTTAAAAAATATTCATATTCCTCTAACTTTTCTGAAACAATTGTTCCTCCAGTCTCATACAAACAAGGAAAAGAAATGCACATGGGAAAGCTTCTCTTGGATTCTTGAATAAGACAGCACCTCTGCCAAAATCTGACACACAAACTGACAGACTTGAAAAACTTTCACAGCAGGGAGAATGCCAGCTTGCCTCTCTAGCTAGAAACAATACTTAAAAAACTAAGCATCCTGTTTTTCAAAAGACAACACTGATAAAAAATCACAAAAATCTCAGCATATGCATAATACTGTAACACAGATGGCATGTAATATTCTCTGTCTTCATCTTGAATGGAAATATATATTTGTGCATAATTTCCATTTGAGAGCAGTGTGCTATGGAGGGGGGCCAACCTGAAGACCAAAGTGTTATACAAGAACAACCACAACAACAACAACTACTCTACTACTAGTATATTGTTATATTCAAAGGTGTCTTGTATTTAGAGCTGTAATAAACAAATATTGAGAAAAAGCAAACTCCTTTATACCATCTGAAGTTGAAAATTCAGAAATCATCATCTTCAAAATTGTTATTCTGTTCAGAACTGGCATGAAAATTTGCTCATATTTCAAATAACAATGTGAAGTTTAAAAAATGAGAAAGAAGAATTCTTTTAAAAAATGAAAGGAGAAAGAAAGCCACATGGTCTGCTGAACTACAGAATGCAAATAACAACTGCCTATATTCAAGATGTTGGTCTGCGTCATGCTTTCTGTAGCCATGTCCCTGGTCCTTCACAATGCCTTCACTACAATGGAGTACACCTTTTAATTTTTAACCAAGTTGAAAACACCAGAAAACTGGGAAAAAACTATAGAAGCAGAAAGCTGTTTTACATTGTCATAGTAACAGAAATTTTACAGTAACCATATTTGCCAGAAATTTGTGAAACATTGCTCTGGGCAAATTTACATTGAACAAATTTCTAATTTCTTGTATAATTATTAAATAATGCCATTCAAATATAATGAATAATGCAATTCTCTTTCATATTCACCAAGGGCTTTACTTTTAATAATTCTCATCAGTCTGGACAGTTTGCTTTTTGGGGCAGAAATGTAGGGATTTATCTGAGATTTTTTGAAGTGTTTCACCTTCTGTAATTCAGGGAAAGGGAAAAATAATGAGAGTCTGTGTTATCATGGAAGTGAGTAGCAGAATCTTAGACAATAGAGTACATAATTCACGACTACAGTCTATTATTTAGGATGAAATGTTCCTCTCTAAAACAAAGATAACAACAAATGCTTTTAGCCAAGAAAAAGTCAGACAGCTTGCATAAAGAGCTCTCTTGCTCTGTGAAAAGAAAATAAATATATAATTATTTAAAAAATATAAATATATACATACACACATATACATGTACACACACACACACACATATATATATATATATAAAATCCTGATCCAAAATAATTCACTGACTGTTTTGTTAAACAGGATTGGGATTGGGATTGATGCTGCAAACTCAATTTCTGTCCATAACATAGAAAAGCAGTTCCAACCAAATCAGGGATATCTAGCTATTTCAATTCTGCTGTCCACTGTCATGCTATCACTCCTCTATCAGATCAGCTTTTCCACATTCAGGGGCCTCTTTCTGAAGTGAGAATGTTTCATTCTCTCCTGCTAGCTGAATTCTAATTTCCAGATAGCAATTTATGCAGGACAGACAATGATGTAAGATAGGATTCTGCCAAACATAGGCACATCAAGCACTTTTGTGCACATTTTCTGGGTGCATGGCATGGACATAAGAAAACTCAAACACTTCCTCACAGATAAAAGTGCTGAACTTTTCTGGGTAAAGAAAAGGAGAAAGGGAAATAAATGAGCATCAGATTTAGCTAGTGCATGGTCTGTCAGTAGAGGAGTTATGGAAAAACATGGCCCATTTCTTTCTACCAACTCATTAAACATAAGGTGAGATTGCAAAGGGTTGAATTTCTTGTCTGTGCCAGGGGCCATGGGACATGTGCAAAGAGTGTGCAAACCACACCTTACTCAAGAGGTTACAAGCTCAGAGGCACAGCCATCCCCTGGGGTGACTCCTGTGACAAGGGCACAGTGGTTGACATGCGAAGAGATGGAGTCCCCTGGGCTATGGCTAATCCTGGACCAGAGGCAAAAGAATCAGGAATAGCAAGGAATAGTATTGTGCATAAGCAAACCAGAGAAAGGCTGTTGTCTTCACCTGCTTTCCTAGGTGTAAGTTTATCTACAAACAAAAAAAAAAAAAAAAAAAAAAAAAAAAAAAAAAAAAAAAAAAAGGAATTTCACAACTACANAAAAAAAAAAAAAGAAAAAAAGTGATTTCCACATCTACATACCTACCCACTGCCCTGGGAACAGTTGAACACTGTTCAAAGAAATCTCTGGAGCTATTTAGAGATATAAAAATATTTTTGTTTCTTATCTGCAACTTATATTAGTTTTCCTTGTCTACATTTCTTTTATAGAAAATCAATGGTCCTCAGCACATTAAAAACATTGTTGCAGTTTCCCTTTAAGCTTGCAATATATTTCTTAATCATCCTTTCTATTAATAATCCTTGTAGACATACAGGTATTCAATATTTAAAACTAAATCTGTAAATGCAATACAGTGACTTACTTCAGATTACAACTTATACAAAACCAAATCTTGGTCTTTTTGTTTCTTGTTTTGTTTGGGTTTTTTGTTTTTTGTTTTGTTTTTGTTTGGTTTTGTTTTGTTTTTTTTTTTTTTAAGCTGAGCTCATTCAGGATCCATTAAAAATACCATTTATAGAAGACAATAATTTTTAGCTTTATTATGGCTTACATATTATCTTGCTTTACACCAAATTTTGGAAGAGCAAACCTGTAAAATAAAACCCTCTTTTGTTTTCCTCTCCCGTTCTTCAACATTTATAAGTGGAAGAAAGATACCCCCTTTATGGAAACAAAAAGAATCCCAACACTTAAAACTGAAAAACAAAACTTTGTCAGCATTTTTGTTAGCTAAACACATCTACTCCTAAACACATATATGTGTTTTAAGTGTATGAGGTGGAGAAAGATAATTTCTTATCTTTAAGAACTAGAGAGGAAGAAAAGCTAGCCCTGATTTTCAAGAGGTTATCTTTATACGACTGCTATCCAAGTTTTACCCTAGCACACAGATGCTTATGAATCTGTACATCAAAACTCCCTCAAAAAGACTTTTGCTTTAGATATGGATAATTTTAGACTCTGACCTTTGAAGCTTTTGAAACAAATCATCACCTAGAGTCTAAGAGGGGCACCTTGAGAGAAGAGCCCATTATCCAGAAGGGTACATCTTCTTTTTCTCTTTATCTTAGCAATCACTACATGTCCCCATCCCTGACATTTAATTGCAGCTAGAGCAGGTGGAGAAGGGGTGTGTGTGGGGAGGCAGGAGGTGTTTCCTTTGCAATAAATGGCTGTGCTTCTTTTTCTAAACCTAGTACTTTGAAAAACAAGGAAGCCTAATTGCCTTTGAAATAAGTGCTTAAAGTTATTTTTAAGCTAAATTTAAATATATTTGTTGAAATATGTCACTCTGATGATCTGATTCCCTCTTCAGATTTCACACAGGTAGGATTTTTTTTTTCATGCTCTGTTACAATTTTAAAGGGAAAGAAAGCAGTTCTAAGCATTTTGTTTTTTCTGCAATATTTGAAGAATATATTTTTTAGCAAGTGGATATGACCTGTCCCAGCCCTGATTGAACCTAGCCTTCCAAGATCCAGAACTGGCTCTAATTACATTAGATCTTCTCACATGTGTGAATCAGAGTACCAATGGGTTGAATTTAAATAGGCTGACATCACTAAGATATAACATGTGTCACTGGCCTTGTGACATCTGTGATAATTAGCAGCTAAAAACTCACTTATTTTGCTCTCTCAGTCCTCATCTAATAGTGTTGGATTGTTACCGCTTTGAGAGTAGGAATTGACAAGTGGTGAAATATACAGGGTGGCAAAAATTATCACAGTATTATCACAGAATGATTATAACTGTATTAGCACAGAATGATCCAGGGTGGATCCATGTGGTCCAACATGTCTGCTCAGGTGGGGCCAGTTAGCCAGGATTGTGTCCAGACAGCTTTTGAATATCATGGAGGATGGAGATTTCACAGCCTCTCTGGTCAACCTGTGCCAGTCCTTGGTCACCCTCACAGTAAGAAGATGTTTCCTGGCACTCAGAAGAAACCTCCCATGTTTCATTTTGTGCCACCGTTTCTGGCCATCACTGAAAAAAGCCCAACTTCAGTCTTTATACCCTCCTGCCATGTTTTTTCACACATGGATAGAATCCCCTCCAAAGCATTCCCTTCTCCAAGCTGTTGTCCCAGGTGTCTCAGCCTCCCCTCATATGAGAGGTGCTTCAGCCCCTTCACCATCTTTGCACAGCTTCACTGGACTGTGTCCAGAATATTTCTGTCTCTGTCATACTGGGCATCACAGAGCTGGCCACAGTACTCCTGGTGTGGCCTTAAGAGTGGGGAAAGTAAAAATCATATTGTACAGGGGAAGTAAGACATAATTTCTGAGCTTTTTAATGACTAAATTGGATTAAAAGGAGGGAGTCTTTTCACTTTTCAAGTTTCTATTTAAAACTAAGGAACTTTTTAAAATTATTTATTTTCCTTTTAATAATCGTAAGGGAGGTGTTGTTTTTTCCCCAGTGAAAAGAACTTTTTCATCACACTCCTCCCTAAGATTCATGACAAAAGAAAAAGAAAAATTTGTTCCTTAGAAATATATATTTTTTTTAAAGCTGAAGCACATCCTTTTTCCAAGACATTCGGGAAGTGTTGAGGAACCAGCAACTTCTGCAAGCCAACCTCTACACTCATGTAAATCTGCCCTGTGGTTTGGTTGTTGCGAGAACAAGACCAATCCATGTGTTCAGGGAGAAGTTTGAAGCTTCTCAGGCTTTCCCAGGGGAAAGCCTAGGAAAGTCTGGAGATGGAATTTTAACTAACTTGCACCTGCTGTTTATTCAAATTCTTTTGCATGAGATATGTGATGTTTTGCCAAAGGGTGTTGGTCCTTCCTATACCAAGCTTAGAGTATTCTTTATTAACCAATCCATTTCTAGAGCACCATAACTGTCTGTATAAATCTCTGTAATTTTAATAAAAACTTTTGTCTTCTGAAAAAGTCTTTCATGTCTTTCCTTGCTCAACAGTGACATGACCCATACCAAAACTTTATTGCTGGCATCTGCATGACTGATGCCCAAATTCACTTAGGAAAAAAAAAAGAAAGAGAACAGCATAGAGTGAGGATATTCAGCTCTGCTGGCTTTGTGTGTCCATGCCAAGAGCATCAGGCATCAGAAGAATATAAACTGTGCTGACATGGGGGAATGTGCTTTCAATGATTGCCTCAAACTTGCTGGCATTTCAGAGCTGCCTTTTCTGGCTTGACAGACACAGTTGAAGGAAACAATACTTTTAGTATTGATAATTTTTCAAAACTGAAATTCCACACAGTGATGAGATTCGTGGCACCTTATCTCTTTATCCATAGCAGTGCTTAAAAATATACTCTTTGCATATGTATATTCTCAGTCATCATTTTCCCTCCTTCTCTCCTTCAGGTCATTCAGTCATTCCGTGATTCTGACCCCAAATCTATACTCATCAATGGATCATTTAACACCTGAAAGTATGCTTTATTCCTCAAAAAATACAGCCAAGTAGGGAGTAAATTGAAATTCTTGTTTTCCAGCTTAACCTGACCCATGGTAGCAAGCTGCAGAAGGAAGTACTTCTGAGAGGGTTGCTTTTGTTTGGTTTGCACCTAAGCCACAGAGAAAGCAAAGCATTTCCATAAAACACTATGTGCTTGTCAGTATCAGTGTTTTGGCTTTATTTTCTCTTGTCCACTCTTCTTGAGCTAATGTCATTCGTTGAAGTTGGGTATAAGATACAGCATGTTCCATGAAAAATATAATTAAAATATTTTCCAGCAGAGAAATCTTTTTTCAGGGTAAGTTTCTCTAGGAGTTTTTATTAGGTCCTAGTGTTCACAGTGGCAAAACTAGCCTAACTTTTCTGATCATCACTTCACAGAGGATTGCAGTGCTCCAGTTTTGTAACTGAAATGGTGGTTAAAAAGAGCACCTGAACTATGGTATGGATAAACATCCTAAAGGGTAATGCCATATCATTCCCATCAATTTATGCCTCATCTAATGAACATCCAGAACAAAAAAAAAAACCCAACCTCTTATATTCTTCTCTTGAATTTCCAGCATCCAAAATAAGATGTTAGCAAATGATCAATTTGTCTTCACATTAAAAAAAAATTCTTTATAATTTCTTTCAGAGCTTCTTGAGTTCAGGATGCATTCAGACTAAGTTTTAAAAGCTTTTTTTTCTACAACAAAATTAAAATTATGCTTGATTTAAAAACCAAATAAAAATAAATAAAATTTGCAAGAAATCATCAGATACCCAGGTTCTGGACTTTAAGATAGTGTGACAGGGAGAAATAACCTTTTTGTTTGAAACACATCCAAACTTCCAGAACCTCTTAAGATGCATCACTAGGTCAGGAAAGGAACAAATTCTCTCATTTACAAGAGACTATTCAAAAATACAGAAATTTAAACTGCAAAGCTCAGTGTGTTTCTCTGTTTTTTTATTTGGCCACCAAACAAGAAAGAAAACAAAGAAAAAAAATCGACTGAGTTCACTGAGCTTGTTTCTGCATTTCTGAACTTTCAGCTTCACTTCATGGCCCTGATACATTTATCAGAGCATTCTGTCTCCTGCATGGGCTGTGGGTCAGCTGCAGTATATGAATGGTATATGTGTTTGTCTTTTTCTCCAAGGTCAAGAATAAGAGGTAGTTTCAAAGGCAGGTTTACAATGCTATTGTTCTTTGTGAAGAACAGAGCCATTTAATCTCCCTAATAGTGACTCTAATTAAGGATGCAAATATTCAATTAATTTGGAAAACGCAATGGGCTTCACAATTGAGTGAAATAATGTGAATGAAGTAATTGGCCTGGGACTACAATTTATCTTTATACTCTCTCCATTTCACAAAGGCATTACTTTGCTAAGAGTTATGTTTTATTCACACACTTGAGTACTAAAGCCCTGGGGATCTGGGATATTTAATTACATCACAGCAGCACACACTAGTTACAACTCACAGGATACATTTTCTATATTCCCAACCCTGTTAGCACACAACCTCCTGCTTTGCTGTCCTGGGAAAGAGGTATACCGAAGGAAATGACTTTGAGGAATGTGTCTGTATGAAGTGCTTAGGAGCTTGTATCTCAAAACAATCTTTTTGCCTGGGCAAGACTGATAAATTATCATTGCTCTGAAAATTCTTTGTAGTAAAGAAATTATGCATTTCACCACGATAGAGAGAAGCAAACCTAGGAGGAACATTTTAATTGTGGGAAGATGCACAGCACCATGCAAGGGGCCCAGACCTATTGGCTAGGAGTAAGGAGATCTTAATTTGTGCTCTATTATGTTGTATGAGCTGTTGGATAAATCTCCTATATATATATCTTGCAACTCTGCAGTCCTGTGGTGATTGTTGGAGCAATTCCCTTTCCCTCCCTAGCTCATTGATGCTAATGACAGGCTTTCTACTCATCATCTGGATACTGCCTAGGGGTCACACTGGAGACAACTCATTCCAGGTGTAGCACAAAAATCCGCCTGACAACCAGAACAGCTCCTTCAACTCACCCTTACACTGGCTACTACCTTGTAAAATTTTCTCTCTCATGGGAAAGGATTTTTGTATGGAACTAGTATTTTAGGAGGGTTTATCCCAAAAAAAGGCATCTTCAACTGAAATACCAGGATAAACTCTCAGAGTACCCCATTGCACTGCTTACTGATAAGAGTTAAATGGAATGTCTTGTCTCACAGCAGCTGCTCAAGCTGAGATAGTGTATTTTTCCAAACAAATAAAGAAAATATCTTGGCAGCTCTTAGAGATATATTCTGTCTGTTTGGAGCACAAAGCCAAACATCTAACTATAATGCCCAGGAAAAGGCACATTCAAATGATCGCTAATTGCTAAATATCAAGTTTCAGGGCATCTATCACTATCTTAATGTCTTTTCACCTCCAGTGAACTGTGAAGTCTTTATAAATGATAATGTTTTGTGAACTCTGTCAGGTGATGTATCCCCTAATTTTCTCTTAACAACAAGGCACAGATTCAGTATTCCAGACTCAGCATCAGAAATCAGAGGCTGGACATGAGTCATCAATGTGTACTCACAGCCCAGAAAGCCAAATGTGTCCTGGGCTGCAACGTGGGAAGCAGGGGAGGGAGTGGATTCTGCTGCTCTGCTCTGCTCTGCTCTGCTGAGACCCCATCTGCAGGGCTGCATCAGCTCTGGGGAACCAGCACAGGAAGGACATGGACCATAGAAATAAGTCCAGAGGAGAGACACCGAGATGATCAGAGGGGTGGAGCACCTCTCCTATGAGGAAAGGGTGAGAGAACTGGAATTATTCAGCCTGGAAAAGAGACCTAACTTGATTGCAGCCTTCCGGTGCCTGAAGGGAGCTGACTAGAAAGATGGATTTTGTGTGCAGATATTGACTTACTTCATTTTTCCCCAAACCATCTTAGATGCAGAACTAAATTCAACTTTGATAAAACCTGTCATAGGATTAGGGTTCTGCTCTGAAACCTTTTCAGAGTAGCACCCTCTTATTTTATGTCTTAAGGCTTACCTAAGCACTGAAATACTTATGCCGTATTTCCTTATATTTTTCCCAACATGTTTTTCATAACTTCCCTTGCCCCTGAAAATTCCTAGCCAAATTGTAGCCAGATGCTTGGCACTCTTAAAAAGGTACTGCAACAGCAAGAAAATGCATGCTTAAACAAAGCTGAGGCACAACCAATTTCAATAATAAAACATATTTCATTTTTAAGCTCCTGAGATATTATTAGAAGAAGGAGCAGAACAAATAGGCAAGGAAACATGAAAGATATATTGACAGAGCTCTAGGAAGCATTCAGCAAGAAATTTGAACTTAAACTGATGCTCACATTAAGCCTTTTGTAATGGCATCCATTAAGGATTCCCTGGGCAGGATTTCACTTCCTCCTGAAAGCTAAAGATTACTATAATCTTAGTTTAATATGTGCTCTCTCTGGTTGTAACATCTATTTACAACCCAAAAAGTCTTACATAGCTACTGTCCTTTTTATTTAGCATTGTATCAAATGATTGAACAAATAACAAAAAAAAAATTATCTGTACCAAGATTAGGCTTGCAATATCAGGCTGTTACAAGGCGAAAACATCAGAACTTAGTTTACTCCATTATGTACTGGAGGATAATGACAATGCCCAGATTCATCTGACTGCTTTCCCTCAGAAAGGCTCTCCAGTTCCTGCAGAGACAGAATTATATCAGGAAGTGACAGGACTGATGTAATTTTTTGTTTTGGATCTACTGGAATTGGATTTCAGATAACACTTCTCCCTTCATTTACTAGAGAGGCAGCCTAAGACAACTGTCCAGCTACCTTAGCCAGCTGGGGCAATACCTTGTCATAAGGCCACATGAATACTCTCCACATCTGAAGCAGTGGAATACAGCTGCAAAGTACACTTCTCTGACAAATATTTTCAGAGGTTCTGTTTGCTGTCTTTTCTTTGGCACTGAGTTTGTACAATAAACCCCAACTTTCTGTTGGAAGCTCTGGTTAATCATACCTCACTATCTTCTAAGCTGTGGAAGAAAAGAGGGTCAGCGCATGCAAGTTTTTATTTCAAATATTCTAAACTGGGTTGGAAAGGCAACTCTGGTTATTTAATAATTTCTGTCTCTGATGTCTTTTCTCCTCTGTAATTTATTGTTTATTTTTAGTATCAATAATTCTATAGCAACAAGCAGTCTGTAGTACATATATAAATCAGGAATACTTTAAAATGCAAACATCAGCATTTTAACAAGCTAAACAAGTGACAGCATGCTAATTCTGTACAGGATTTTCAAGTGAGCTATCCTCAAAGGACCATATAATCATTAAAACAAAGAGATTTGGAAATTGAAATTAATATTGCACTGCAGCATATCAGAGAAAATTCTAGCATGGCTTTATATATTTTTCCTAGCTCAAATACTCTTGCTCACTTTCCTATGAGTTTAATAACTTGGCTTTAACTTGTTATTTGTTGTAGCTTTTAGATACTTTGATAATCACTTGATTTTGCTCTTATGCTTTGGAGGAAAGGGGAGCTCCAGGTGAAGTATAATAAGGGTCAGAAAGCTCAAAGCAGAAAAAAACCCAAGAATAGCAACACTAGCAAATCTTTAAATATAATCTCTGGTGCCAAGAACACCACCTTTTGTAACTGAAAGATTAGTGGATTTAGCAATTTCATTTATCATAAATATCAGATATATTGGGTGGGACAATGAAAAACACCTGGGGGAATTAGATACTGAAATCTCATTTAAAAACAAGGAAAAAAAAGTTTATTTATAAACCCTTTCTCTCAAGCTTAAACAGAAATGTTTCTACTCGGCTTTGCTCCTGCTTGGTCCTGCAAAATATGTGCACAGGACACAATAACTATATCATACAAAGGAAAACCAAACTGAATAGAAGATCATTTATATATTTTGGGAAGTCCTAAAGAGGACAGTTCTCCATCTCCAATTTGCAGTGAACTGCAGTCACCAAAATCAAGTTAATCTTGTGGAATTTCTACCTTTTGTGTCCAAGAATTTCAGGATTTTTCAGCAAGGTGGAAAGTCCCAAGTAGTTAAGCCTCACATATATAGTTGTAACAGAGTACAAATGTTTCATTTGGAAAACAAAGGTATTTTTAGTATTATTTCAATAGATGTTGCCAGAGAGATAAATTTAAAAGACTGACTTTTCAAAACTGCTGTGCCTGACAAATTAGTTTATGCAGAGATAATTAATTTTTGGAAATACACCCTCAAAAATTTATTTGCCTGGTTGACTGGTTGACAACATTTTCCAGACCCATGTGGGGAAAGTCTTGTGATCAGGCATTCAGCAAAGGAAAAGGATAGCTGTTGGACAGCTCCTTAGGTGGTATATTCAGTAATCTTTTTGTGAACTTTTCATGATCTGTCATCATTCCGAAATCAAAGAAGATGTCTGGGGCTATTTGAAGAATGCCAAGTATTCGGTTCTAAATCTGTCTGTTGTATTTGGAAAGAATCCAGGTGATGACTATGCAGGCAAAGAAGGTTGAGATCTGAGAACTTGAGTTCCTGAGCCATCACTTGGGAAAAGTCCCTGATAGTTTAAAATTTTGAGCAACAGCATTCAGCTCAACCACACGCCATTTAACAAAGGAGAGAATATCATTATGCATAATTCTCCCAGGTGAGTTTAATTTTAAAAAAAGATATCCATTGAAAAGGGATGCAGAAAAGGACAGCCATAGCTCAAAACTTTTAACTTAATATGACTCAGTTTACTACCAATGTCTTTGGCAATGGGGGACGTGAGGTTATTTATTATTAAATCCTCCAAAATATATTGCCAGGTCTCAGAAAGCTTTGGATGCTATAGGCTCACTGNGGGGCTATATGAAGAGGTAAGGAGCCAGAAAATTTTCTTTACACATTCAAGTCTTGACCATCCCAATCCAGTTACTATTTGCTCTGCCATCTAAGGTTACTATTCTCTGAAACTTCAACATCTGTATTCTTTTCTATTTCCTATGCCTTGTATTCTTCTCTTTCTACCTCATGTAGTGTATCTATCTCCTTGCTGCATCCCTTTGCTGCTAGTTTCTCCTGAGTGTCTTTGTTGAATGAATACAGCCTACAAAAAGAAAAGGCCTATTTTCAAGGAGGGCAAGTTTTTATCTTGTTAGAACCCACAGGAGACAGAAGCTATCCTTACCTAGGGACACAGTGAAAACAACACCAATATGACCACATGATGTGGCAACCATGAGCAAAGTGACTGATTTGGGGTGAAGTGGAAGAAAACCAGCTCAGAAAAGGGAGGATGAAGCAAGCATGTCTGCCATTTATTTGCAGCAGTGTCCTCTGCTTGCACACCTCTGGACGAACTAGGAGTTTGCCTCCTCAGATGAAAACACATCTATTTCTATACACTTTTATTGGAGCTGGCAGCTTGTCATGCCAGTACATCCTTCTGTTGCAGTGTATTACATGGCATAACACAGAAGTGTGATGAAATCAAATGTCAGAGACACATCAGATATATTTAGAGTTATATCCCTGTGTCCAGAGGGGGAAAACCACCATTAGAACACAGAGCCATTTCACCAGGTAGTACATGTGGTTAGGAGCTACTTTTTTGCCAAGCTCAGCTACTCTTATCATAATGGGATGCTCATCTTTCTTGTTTACCTCTTCAATGGCACAAAATCAACGTGAAACAATTAGACAATCTTGAATCTGTATGATAATAATCTGTATAATAATGAATCCATGGATTGATCCAGGCAGCAAATAAGATGGAATCCCAGGGTTCACAACATTTTTATTGGGGATCTGCAAGAAGCTGAAGTGATGTTTTTATTGATAAATTGTAGCACTGACGTCATCTGGGTTGATTTCAGTCACAGGAATACCAGAATGAATGAGGGTTGCACAGTCTAGCATGTAAGTCTAGTCTCAGAGAACTGATATTTTGTTTCTTATTCAGGTGGTGACCTGCCCTGAGCTCTAGAGGAGACCACTCAATTTCCTGAGAGGGAGATTTAGTTGCAATTGAAATTTTAGTATTTTTTTAAGGTATTTCTAGTCCATTTGAGAAACACAAGCTCATTTCTTAATGAGGATTACATTTTTTTATTTTCAACAAAATTATATTTTCATGGGATTTTAATGTTTCCATTGGGATTTTTTATTTTCTTCTCTTTTGTTTTCAAACTAAAGCAAAATTGTATTTTTCCAAGTACCTCTCTTGTCCAGCTATTGAGAGTGCAAAGGAAGTTTTGCTTTTTAAAACTCCATATGAGGACCAAGCATCAAGTCATTCTTCCAAACATTATTGAAATACTTCAGAAGACCCCAGCACCCAGTATTAAGTTAGGGTGGGTTAGGAAAATACATTTCCTCGGACAGTTGGACATGTGCCTTCATTCCCATCAATGGCTATAAAAGTAGAAAAATAAATTGCATCACAAATCCACTGTAAAGGTTCATTGAGGACACACCTGCATGGCCTGGTTTATGAAGTTCCAACAGTTTTATATTTGCTTCGTTTTCATTTTCCAGGAGATAGCAGGAAAAGTGGTGTGTTCCATCCTCTCCTTAAACCACAGGGTTTTTCTGAGCTTCTAAGTTATACATCATCCAAAGAGACCAGATTGTGTAAGAAAAACATTAATATTTTAACATACCTCACTAATAGTAACACGTTCTTCAGAGTTGACTTTAGAGGGGGTCTCAAGGTGCAGACAAAGACAAAGGAATAGAAATGGTGTCACTGGGCCCCACAGATATTTTTGTACTTGTTCGTACTATCCTGAGAAACATGGATGCTTCACCTTTAACAGACACTTTCTTTTCTTCAAAGGGAGTGGTTGAAAGGTCCTTTTCTGCAGATATTCATCTTGACTTTGTAAAGGGAAATTATAGCTTTTATAGACTAGTCAAACCTTTTTAAAAAGGATTAGACCAAAGTGTGCCTAAAAGTAAGCATATTGAGAAAAATGAAGCTACAGGATAGCAGAATCCCAGCACTTTATAGTGCCTTAAATTCTAACATTTATTAGCTTTTCAACTTTGCAACCATTTTGATGATAGATAAATAGATTGTTCCATTCTCCCATTCTCTTTCAATTTTAGGTAAAAATAGCCAGATTTCTCCTTCTTACCTTAAGATAAAAAGATTTCATATTTTAATCTCTTTTCCATAGAATGTCTCTGATCATTATATAAGTGCTCCAAAGCATCTTGTGCAAGTGCATTTATATAGGGGTCCTATTCTGAACTGAATTGAGTTCTTTGAAGATGATAAACTTGGGAAACTGAGCTGGGATATAATTGCATAGAATTCTGTATAAAAAGTGTTGAGAAACAAAGTAGGTTTATATAAAACAGAAAAAAAAAGTGACTCACCTGATTCTGTTTTCTTACAGGTGTACATTGCTTGCATTTTCATTACTTTTTCTTCAGACAGAACAGTTGTGACATCATTCAATTTTCTGTCATTTCTGCAGTCCTTCTAAATGAGAAGCATGCAAGGATGTAATTTATTAGGGGCTGCATTTGTCTACAAATTCTTAATTATACCAATAATGAAAGGTTTCTTGTTGATCATGTTATATAAATATGCAAGTGTGAAATTTTACTGATTTAAATACATAATTGGTATATATAAAAAAATGATGTTACTATGCTTAAATATTCACCAACAAAAGTTTGGTTTATAAAATTTTCATTAATATCATGCTCATTACTCACATAAGCCACATAATTAATGAATTTCCTATGAAATCCCATAGCAGAAGTGATTAATCAACTGACTATTTGGAAGTGATTAAACACCTGAATAATTTCAAAAACTGGTTTACAATCAAAACTCCAAAGATATTCAAACATCTTTGAATATTATGATGATAATTAATGGATAAGAGAATGGAAAACAAAATTTGTCCGAGACCATATTTATTGGTAACTTTTGGTTTACTCAGCTCACAGTATGTAAATGGAACTTATTACCTGCTCTGAAATCAGAATAGAAAGGTAATAAATACATGTTTATTTGCCTTCATTCAACTCCCTTGCTCTTTTCAGTAAAATGTTTCCCTCTTAATACTTTCAAAGCAACATAAGGAAGTTAGTTGCAATTCCATTAGGTCCTTTTAAGTCATAGCATATCAAATAAATAGACATTAAATTCTTAGGTCTTGGTAGTTTATGTCAGTTTTGTAATTTCCCATTAAAAAGAAACAGAAATTGTTTTTAAAGGTGCATGTCACCCTGAGTGCAACTGCACAGCTCATAAATCCAGTCCTTGTTTTAATTTAGTGTGTCAGAAAATGACTCATTTGTTCATTACGCCATTAATTCATTCAGAACAGTACTTTGTCAGGGAAGTGCAGCTACTGTAAAACTAATCATCTCAGACTATCTACTCCCTGGAAGGACAAGAATACCTCCTTCTCAGGATGGGTGGAAGCATACCTGGGCTCAAAAAAGGCTTAGGCTTTAAATTGCATTGAGCATAGTAACAAGTATTCTTTGAAACCAACCAACAAACATCAGTGACAAGTATTCTTAGAATTACCCCAATTCATTAGGGTAGATTAGTTTAAACAGCCCTACCAGAGTATTCACAGAATCAGAAAATGGGTAAGGTTGGAACATTTATATCGCTTCCAAATATTTCTAAATATAGAGAATGAGGAAACAATTTTTGTGAATATTGTTACTTCTTTGCCTTTGCTGGGGCAGAGGGTGCATCCCTCTCTGGGGTGGCTGATTCTACTCTGCTAAAAAGCTCTGCTTCATGAGGACTCCAGCTCCATCAGCTATCACTGTGCAGTGCAGTCAGTTGTGGAAACCAGAGCTCATGACATAGTAGTGCTGAAAATATTTAGTTCCCTTGGATCCTCCTGTTTACTAAACATCCAATTTTAGGGATCCCTTACTCTTTATCCCCTGTGATTGAATTGCCTGGTATAGGAACTTCACTGTCAAGGGAATCAGACCTGAGTGTAGGAGAGTGAAAGGACAGTCCTGACTGTCAGAGTGAAGAAAGGACAGGGAGCAGAAATTAATAATTTCCTAGGTTATCGATTCAATTTTGGATTTGCAGCTGCCTTTGATATTGCTTATATAGACTGCTTATTTATATTAGAAGAGCATCTCCACGTCTTAGTTGGGATTAGAGCTTGTTGGTGATACATGGAATACAGGAGATGTGTTCTTGAAACTGGTGATCAGCTGGCTCTGTTGTACCAAACCCAGGTCATCATCTCCACAGCCACACTCTTCTGCAGCTACTTGGACCAACAGTGAAACATACCAATAATTTCCATTCTACTAGGAGCACCAAAGAAAATGTAGTGTTTTCCTTGGAGAACTCTGAAAACAGTTTCCTGAGGGTCTGTCAGCCCCTCTAACTTACAGGAGTAATTTTTTTTCCTGGTAGATGAGGAGAGGTTATCTTACTCTGCTTAAGGGTTGTGGGTTAGAAAGGTTTACTGTTCTTACTATTGTATTTGTATTGTTTGTATTTCCAATTTGCTTAATTTGCCTGGAGAGTTGTGAAAGACACTCTGCAAATCAGGCCAGGAAATAATGTGCTAAGATTTTTCTAAGAATTAATCAAAGATTATGGCAATTATTTTCCTCTTCTTCTTTTCCCAAATTGTTTCTCTCTACTCACAGTATTACTCTTGTTCCAGATATATTTGAAAAACAAAAAGCTTCCTGGTTTGAAACAAAGAATAGGAGCCTGCAACAGTTAGGGTGATGAAAGAAATGGGTTTTGCCACTTAACAGGATTAAGCCACTGTCAAGTAAGGTGAATCTAAGGATACACAGTTCAGACTCTGATAGAGTTTCATTAGGTGTGTTCCTGTTAAAGAGATAAGTACTGCAGGTGAGCTTTTATAGTAACAATCCTGAGGCTACTTTTCTACCTTGTTATAAATTCAGTTATAATGCAGATGGTAGTATATGTTGACAAAAGCTGAAATTAAGAGCAGACATGGTAATGTACCTTCCATTCTAGGACTTTTCAGGGTTTTCTTTCCAGTACAATAACGAAAGCTGCAGAGACAGAAATGAGAGATGATTTTAATTTTTTTTTTTTAATGGAGTATTTCCAAGACTGTTCTGTATCCATTTAAAAAGTGGTTGGGTTTTTTCTTCTTGTTTGACTTTGGCTGGCTTGTTTGTCCATTCAGCTGACTTGAGGGGGGAGGAAATATCCTTTTTGCATCATTAATTTCTGCCCTTGTGCTCTTTGAAATGTATTATCCAAGACTGCTTCCTTTTATTGGAGGCCAGTTATTTTCCTATAATTTCAGAGCAATGGCTTTCTAACCAGAAGCAGACTCAAAGCTAAATCACAGATCCAGCCACTTCCTCTGTACTGTCGATATTTGGTATCTGAATATTCTTCTGGTAGATAAACCTTCCATATTTCAGTGTATTCATCAACCTTGAAGGTGATTTTGAATGAAAAACATATAAATATGCCATTTAATTGAAGTCTGTCTTTCAGAGAATTAACACATTTGTGTGTTAAATGACTGAAAACAATTTGTCAGCATGATGTTTATTCTGCAGTAGTACCATTGTAGTGAAATGACAGCAGAAGTGAATTTGCAAATAAGGGCTTTGTTTAATTCTCTGAGTTGATGGGATGCCAGATTTCAGTGGCATTAGATGGGCTGTAATGGAAAACATGTTTTCCTATTAGAATAACTATATTCTGTAACTGTAGGAGACAGAAAAAAGGTGGTCCCTCTGCCCCTTGCTAAAGATAAATCCATGGTATGTATTCACTGGAGTTTATTCATATTGATTTTTCATTTCATAACTCACTTTACCATTGCACCACCTTGACAAGCTTACATGTTAAAGCACAATACATTAATATTTACTTGCTGCCTAAAAGCCACACACAGGCTTTCCTTGCTCTTTAATGATATTCACACATGAATGAAAAGAGGTAGAGAAAAACAATCTCTACAATGGAAATGTATCTGATTTATACCCCAAAATGGGAAATTATTATAGTTGTAATAATATACTTTCACATAAGCTTTCATAAGTGGAGCAAAGCTTGGCCAAGAAAGACCCATTTTCTGAAATGGGAGAAGACAAATGATCAGTTCTTCAATGCCCAGCCAAAAGGCAGTTATCCAAACTTGGAAAAATTTCCTCAAGACATCAGTAAGGGGGAAGGGAAGCACCCTAAAAAGCACAGTGTTTGTTGCGCACCCTTGGGGAAGGAGTAGGGAAAGATCTTATTCCCTGATGTTTGCATTAGATATGAGCTGTGTCTAAAATAACAGATGGAAGATTTATTTCCCTGGAGCTTGCACATAGCTCTTTAAGACAAAATTGCACATCTGCAGATGGCACAGATGCAGTGGGTGTTGGGGCACTTAGGGAAGCCAGCCTCAAGAAATGAGGCTGGAAATGCTCTCCCATTTTCTTCTGGAGGATCCTCTGTCCCTCTCTTTGGTCAGGGGCTGCAGGAGGTTGCTGCGGTTTTGCTTGCTCCTTTGTAGGAAGGATTGCACATTCCTTGCACCAGGTGGGTATGGCCTGGTGAGTGGGGTGTTGAGGTCTGTTCCTTTCTCCCAGTGAGAGAAAGTTAGTCAGAAATTCTGTCTTCTGCTTTAGGGCATGAGGTAAAGATGTCTGCTTGGCCCAAGGGCATAAGGAGGGATTTCCAAAAGCTTTTTTGAACATGCAACCAAACTATTCCCCTACACCTTTGTATTTTAAAATTACTTGTGGATGTGAAAGGTTTATTTTGAGTCTGTGTTAATGCTTCTGTGAAGTGAGTGCTTTGCTCTAGAATTATGTATATGCTCTGGGGAAATTTACAAGTTTCTCTTTTTCAAGTATGTAAGGGTTGCAAATTAAGCAGTAGGATTGAGATGCTGTTTTTATTTGGAGACATCTAGCTATTTATAAATTTGCCAAGATTTCTGCTTCATTATTGTTAGGGGGTTTTGGGGTTTTTTATCAGTACTTTTCTCTCTCTTTACTTCCTATGTATAAATGACTAAAATGTAGAAATTATTGAAAATGTAGTTTTAGTGAATGGTACTGTAGTTGAGACGACTCTAAAAGGCTTTGGTTAAACTGATAACAGTGGGGTCAGGTCCTTGTAAGCCCATGGAGTACTGTTAAAAAAGGTTTAAAGTGTCTGGCCAAAGTGTTACCTAAATCAGCGGCAGAGATGGGACTCTCTTACCCCCTTAGCTGAGATGAACCCTGCCTGAATTTTGGCTGTCAGACTCCTTCTGCAGATGATGAATTAGAACAAGTTCTGTCCAGAGGGCAATTCTTTCTAACCATGCTAAGAAACTTGTTTTTAGTAAATGAAGAAAGTCTGAAAGAATAAGTTCAGGGATGAGAAGCTTATGCCACTTACTTGGAGAGCACTTTTGTGAAGCAGGAAAGTAGATGAAAAATCTGCTTAGGACCATGATTTTCACTTAAAAGGTCCTCTCTTACCTATTAAGCTAAAATCACTTTCAAAAGTCTGCGCTCTGTAATTTTTTTTACCAATCTACATATGCAGAGAGCCTAGAAGCAATTTTTTTAAAAACGCTGGGTTATAATGAATAAAATCTTTCTATTACATTGAAAATCAATCTCAGTCCTGTCACAAATTTTTATGATCGTCTTTGATGGGGTGTTTGGGGACACACTCTCTGGAAAGTACACTTCCCACCAAAGCACTTGAATGCAGTGGTTGCTGCACATTCTCTGCACTCAGCAAGGATTTCTTTAGAAATATTCTCATCTTATTCCGCTTCCTAAGAAGTAATAAAGTGCTTGCTGACCTACAGCTTTTCTGTCTCTTCTGTCTCACCCTGCTGGGAAAAAAAAATATCTCCTCGATTGGGAGATAAAAGAAAAAGAGAGTTTTCAGGCTCTCATTTGTTCATGAATAGCTAGATCCAAAGGACTCTTTTATGGAATGAATACTTTTTTATATATACATTTTATTTTTAAATTGCCGTGACCACAAGACTTTTATTGTGGGTGCTGTCAGCACATTTTTATTCTTCTTAGATGCTACAAATGCTCAGGATTTTTGTCACAAATGTTGTGATCCTGATATTTTTCACTCTGAGAAAGAGGTCTTGCACTCTGGAAAAAAGTTCCTGCTGCCTGTATTATTTGTAGTTCCCTCTTTGATCACTAGAGGTTGTTCTGTACATGCAGGCTTTAAAACTGTCTGCTCTTCAGAGATGCCTGGAAGGACTAAGGGATTCCAGGGATGAGGGAGAAGAGAGAAGGGATTTTGTTCATATGGACAAGGCAATTCTGGCCTTGGGGTCAATGGTCAGTAATATACTCTGAATTTTGTTTCTTGTCCTGTAAGATTGAAAATTCAAGCTCCTTGCCTCTTTGTTAACATATAATTGTACCAGAGTATAAACACACAAGTTACAAACTCCAAATCAGCATTCTTTGCCCTAAAAGTCCCTAGATTTATAATAACTTTTTGGGTTTAAAGATTATTTTCTCTATAATGGACCTTGAAGTGCATTTTTTTCATTGCACAAGACTGAAAATTTTCTTCTTTAGTCACAATTTCTTTTTCTTATACCAGCCTCTTGTGGACTCTCCTGGATTGAGGGAAGAGATTGGATGGAATAAGATCATTTCAGACAAAAAAGATATTTTTTTTCCCCTTAATGACCAATATATTGAACTGTAAATTTCAATTAGTACACAAACAAAAAAGAAAACAATATCTCCCTCAAACCTGCATTCCCATCTCTCCACCCTAAAATATTATTTTTTTAGATAATGGTTTTGATTTATGGTTTAATTAACTAATCTAAAAACTGGATCAACATCTAACAGGGCTTCCTCTAATTTTTCTCTGCAACTACTGCTGGGACAGTGTTGGTCCTGTCTCTTCTCAGGTGTCCACTTTACAATGCCAGGAAATTAATGTCTCTTTTGCAATGCCAAAAAAGCCCAAACACAAACCAAGCAAAAACCCCAAACAAAACACACAAACAAACAAATAAACAAACACACTTTCAAAAAACATAAATTAATGAGTAGTGCTTGCTTATGAAGTGAATGACACCTTACTAAAAGGTCTTTCCTATTTCAGAAGAGCTGTGTCTGATTTCTGAAGAAGCACTTCTATTTGGCTCAGAAAATAGACTCATTTTTTAACCACTTTTGTGACTACCTGAGTTTCTAATTTTATAAATGCTTATTAAAAAACTAATGTCCTACCTACAGTCTACCACTTCAAAGTGCTATCAAAATTGAAGGTCCTTCTTTTCCATACTAAAATTACAGGTGTAAAGAAATTTGGAATTAACCTGAAATGAATGGTGCCTGAAGAATCTTCACAAAATAAAATAAATGTGGGAGTGAAACAGGGACATAACTCATGTGGTCCTCCCTCTACTTGCCCTTGCTGAAGCTAAGAGTTAAAAAGAGGCCAGATAAAAGCACTTGTTCAGCAAGGGAACAGGCTGCCATGTGTTATCATGTTACTTTGACTTAGCTCTGGCCAATTGAAAGGAAACACTGTGCAATGAATATCAGGTGTCTGTATTTTAATGCAGTTTGCACATTTTTGCATCACTTTTGTTTTCCTTATAAAAACCCTGCTCACAGAGAAGGGTATATAAAGCATGATGTAACTTAAATGAAAACACACAATAGTACATGTGGAGAAGGGCTCTGTTTCTCAGTCTGAATGGTGAATCATCCCTCTAAATCAACAGAACTTATAATGAACATAAATTGATGGTAGGGATTTTACTTTCTATTTTGTGTTCATTTTTATTAATGGTCTGCATAGGAAATACCACCTTTAAATCTTTATGTGGTTAGCTTATGCCAGTTTAACATTTTAAACTTCACAGGGTTTTTTTTTTGTTTGGTTTTTTTTTTTTTTTTTTTGAGTTTTGCTCCTTTAACTGTGAAGTAATCAAGGGTTTATGCAATTATGAAGCCCTATGTTTCCTGAGAAAACTAGGACACAAGTTTCCCAGGAGGAATTATCAAATAATTAAAATACTGAGGAAAAGAAAACAACAGTGGTGCATCAGCCAACGGGATTACGGATCTCTGATATTTTGCAGTATTTTTGTTTGGTTTTTTTTAAAGTACTTTGCTTAAGGG
>VWZN01014801.1:86095-111925 GCA_013396955.1 Regulus satrapa
TTTTTAATAAAAAGTAGATAAATTGGTTTAGTCTTCTTTCTGTACAAAACCCCTCACAAACACCAAAATACAATAAACTATCTCATTCTTCAGTAATCTGGAGCACATTCAATATTGCTCTTAATTCAAATCTAAACTTTAGGAACACTTTTCTATGCATGCTCCCCAGAATGTTACTGTCACAGAATGGACCAGAATTCAGCTAACTTTCCTACAGCTTTGCTAAGATAAATCATTCCTCCCTTCACAGTGGTAGATTTTTGGACAGTGGCATGTCTTTCTTCATGGAAGACACAACTTTAGGTCCTGGAGTGCACCTTGGGCACAGATCAATCTGGAGTTTACTTGAAGGCTGTTTTAATGTACATGTGCTGCTCTTTGGGTTTATACAGCCACTGCAGAATGGGTTAGAGATGCCAGTGTGCAAGACAGCCAGCTATCTCCTTTCCACTTGGTGCTCTCTCCAATGCAATAATGTAGAATTTATGGTTTTAATTAACTCCCAGAAAATTCATTTCTTGTCCATCCTGTAAAAGCACAGTATAAAGGGTGCAGATGCGCACACAGACACGGTCTTGGGGTTTTTTCAGACGGCAGAGGAGCATACACTGCAGATTATGTAGGAGCTGTGCATCTTTCCTGGTAGAAGGCCCTGGCCTGCTTTCAGGGAAGTTTATTGCAATTTTAAGTGTTGCTCAGTGTTTTTTTCTCTGGAACCTCAGGTACCTATGGGGTACATTTTGTAAGACATCATCAGGCCATGCCTGATGCCTTAGCATGGACAAAACCTGGAATATTCTCCTTTATGGTAGGAGCTCCAGGTTCAGGTGTGGATGTTTTAAAATCTTCATATCCCCCTGCATGTCTGCCCATTATAAACCACCTGATTAATTATTTTAATTAACTCTGATTTCTATGAAAAACAGCATAAATGCATGGATTGTGTACTGGATGACAGACCCACCAGAAATCAGTGGCTCTTGTGGGTGAGGATGATGTGGGATGGGTAGTGCCGGGGCAATTTTTGTGTAGACTACCCTATGTATAAGTTTTATTTTGCAATATATAACCTGGAAGAGAGGAATTGTTGTACATCTGTGTGCATATGGATGTATATTTTTAGAAACATCTCCACAGATAGGTGCACACAGAAAATTAACAGAAGAATCCATGCTATAGGCATTTATCAGTCCTGCAGTGTGTTAACACTTTAAATATATTATATAATTAATATAGTGTAACATAACATGATATAACATAATACAATATAATATAATTAACATATAATAGCTGTACAAAAGAGTTTCAATTAAGATTTCAGAATGTTCAATAAGAATATTTAGATGAAATTCATTTTCCCAAGAAAATATGGATATTACAGATCATGGGTTGCCTTTGAAAGACCTGATAACACATCATGGTCTCTCTAAGCCAATCTAGGAATCCAAATTATGGACAGACATGAAGAGTAGAAAAGACTGCATTGAATGAATGAATGAAAAGATGTTATCAAATGTCAGGTTATCTCAAAGAGGCTAGGTATCAAAATACCATGTCTAATATTTTTCTACTTGAGAAAGATTTTTTCCTAATTGAGAAAGTCCTTTTGAAAATAATGATCTCACAGGTTTTCAAAAGGCTGGAAATTCCTAAAGAACAGCACAGAATGACAAAGAAAGATCAGTTTTACTTTGTGGAGGGTTTTTTGTTTGTTTATTTTGTTGGTTTTTTTTTTTTTTTTTGGGGGGGGGGTTATTGTTTGGTTGGGTTTTTTTGTTTTCCCCCTAGAAGTCAATTTATCTGCAACTTGATTCTTCATGGTGTGAGGGAAAGCAAAAGGTAAAAATGGCTGATGTACTTGGGCTTAGCTGACTTGTTGGGGGGCAGTGTGGAAAATGCTCCAACTCATGACATCTGTTGCTGAAGCTCCGAGGACTTGAATGTGAAGCTGCTCCTTTACATGAATCCAAGGCAGAACCACTTGGGCTGTTCCTGTGGTATGAAATTCCCTAAAAAGAGAAAATAAGATGCTCAAATGGAACCACTGCACAGCCCACTGAGTGGGCAAACACAAGAACCTGGTGCTGGGGTGTCCATCTAAAATAAGCGACCTGATTCCCACTCTGGAAGTCCCAGTTTATCTCTGCCGAGAAGAAGGGATTGTAGAGGACTACAGCAGAGGTTCCCAATGGTGTTTGCAATATCCCCACTCATATCTTTTCTTGACACATCCTCCTTTACCTGCATGTAGTGCAATCCTCCACTTGTGTCAATTGTTACTCTGGGGTTTATTTCATCTAACATGAAAGTCTAGCAACAAAACAGAATTCAAGGGACCTCTGTGGCTTGAAGGATCAAAATCCTATGTACCCCGTTCCCTTACTTAGGTTCTGTCTACAACAGACAGCAGCACCAAATCTGAAGAAGAAACTGGACAAGTCTTGTATTTTTTCTTTTTCTCCTCTGGGAGGGAAAGAAGGGTGAAGACCAAGTTCTAATAAAATACAGTAACAATTTAAGGGTATCTAAATATAGGGGGAGTAAGATTTTTGCTGTTGTGAGAGCTTATATGTGTCGCTAGAGATTGTTTTTCCAAGTTCAGCAGTCACTTACAAATGTGCAAAATATTATTTTTGCATGGTGCTGTGTAATGAAAGATGAAGAATTCAGAATGCATGTCTGTGTGTGTTCTCAGTGAAGCTGTCTGCACACCAAGGCTTGTGGACTGGATCCGAGACTATGCTGGTATTTGATCACTGTTGGTGACTTCAATAAATGAATGTCAGTTCAGAAGACTTCAGTAGGAACTGTGCATGTGTATATCCCTGGGAAACATTTGTGTCTTGGGCTATCAGAATCTATTATATCATCTGTCCTTTCTTCAAACCAAAGTAAACAAATGAATCAGAAACAATATATATGATACTGGAATAAAAATAATAAAATTAAATTTGTGACTTTGTGCTTCTTTGTTCAAGTATGGGCATCAGAAAGAAATTATAATTGATTTCTTTAAATGTCTTTGTCAAAAGACATGTAGATCTTGCATACAGGGGTTTGGGATCTTCTTTTTCTTGTAGCTCTTTTTATCATCACAAACCAACACTGAAGTTTCTCCCAAAAAATTTCAATAACTATGTTAAAGGCAATTTAGTAGGATCTATATTACTAAAGTATAATTTTTTTTCCCAGCAGTGTAATTTTAACTTCATCTAAGGCACAAGAATGCTCCCTTGGGCCTGCTGAAAGCAAATATTACTATAGTTTTCACTGTTAAAAAAAAAAAAAATATCACTGAAATAAACTTAACTCCTGCTTTTGGAGCTTTTGTCTAGGCAAATAAGGTGAATAGGTTTTATATGGAGTAGCATCAAAATGATTGTCAGAAGTTCATGGGAGAACAGAAAGGAAGGTGGTAAAGTAATATTGTTTTACCTCATGTAACAGTTGTTGCTTCTGCATAGTGTTTGAGAGAGGAAGAAGGAGTCTTAGGGAAGGGTGGGAGGCTGGGAAATGACAGCCTGGATGAAAATGCTAAGGAGAGCAACTTGGGACCCTGATGTGCAAAGGCTGCATAGAGTAAAGAAGGAAGGATCCAGCTCAGCAGGCAAAGGCACTTGTGAATGAAATGATCATCTCTACTACATTTGTGTTATGTGCGGGTGAAAATTTCACTAAGATTGACATTCTGACTTGGGTGATTTTTTTTTCCAGTGATAATGTCATTTCTATAGGGATTTTAACAATGTACATATTAAGATTTTATTATGGTGAAGGTAGGCATTTACATGAACTATTCAAAAAAGCTGAGACAGGTATAAAATGTCTTTGGAACACATATAGTAACATATCACTTATGTAAATGCTATAGGTTGTCCCAGTCATTAAAGAGTCATATTCCTATCACTGAGATGAGAACTTCTTGTAGTCAGTGATTTAACCACAGTCTATCATGGTACCATGGCTGGCAAAGATGCTTTAGCTCATATTAGCATTTAGAGGTTAAAATATAAACCAGCTGACAACTGAAGTAGAAAATATACCTCCATTATATGGTAGTAGCAGCCAAATTATCATCTTGAAAGAGCCTCACAAGCAGGCATACTCACACTAGAACTTGTACAGTCATGCATTCCAGCACTAGTTCTTACCCTCTCACCCTTTTCAGACAAACTCCAAAATAAATAAGACACTAACTTTTAGACCTATTCTGAGGTCAGGTCTGAAGGATATTTTCTGTGAGAGCAGCGAGATCCCAGAGTGAGAACCATCTCATTGAAGTATCTGTGTCAGACCTTGCTCTTGTGAGCCTGAGGGCTGTTAGCTTTAAATGCATCAGCAGCTGCTAATTGCTGCAGTACAGCAGGAGGAAAGGCAGTCTCCAGAGCACTGCTGTAAGACAAATAGTAGTGCTGAATGTGGTGTGTGAAATAGTTAGATGCCAAATCTACTCTAGGATTTACCTGCTTTGCAAGTGTTAAGAGGATGGAGTTTTTCAGGTCTTTTTGTTTTGTTTTTTGTTTGTTGTTGGGGGGTTTTTTTGTTTGTTTGTGGGTTTTTTTGTGGGTTTGTTTTGTTTTATTGTTTTGTTGTGTTTTATTTTTTTCTATGATTCTTGGAATCAACTAGGAAAGGAAAACGTTTAACCATGTTTAGCCATGACTCTCTCAGTGTGTTGATTTTTGTAGATTGACTTGGAAAGTGCTACTTGCAAAAAGTCTTAATTCTGAAATTTAAGATTTTATTTCCCCTAGGAAATACCAATACTTGTTGACTATTGGGTCATAGGAAGAGGTCACCTTTACTCTTGTTATTCATTCATTGAGCATATAAGGATAAGTCATTTAACTCTCTGCAAGTCCTAAATGAGCCTGGACTGATTTTTGTGCAAAATTCTACTATTGCCCAACATGAGAAGGATGGGACCCTGTTATAATGAGTCCAAAGTAGGACCACAAAGATGACCAGAGGGCTGGAGCACTTCTGTGTAGACAGGCTGAGAGATTTGGGGCTGTTGAGGTTGGAGATGAGAAGGTTCTGGGGACACACCATAGCAGTGTTCTGGTACCTGAAGGGGGCCTACAAGAAAGCAGGGCAGGGACTTTGTATGAGGGGATGTGATGATAGGACAAGTGTGATGGCTTTAAACTGAGAATAGAGATTTAATTTAGATATTAGGAAGAAATTCTTTACTGTGTGGATGATGAGACACTGTAACAGCTTGCACAAATGCTCATTCCTGGAAATGTTTAAGGCCAGGTTGGTTGTACCTTGTTTTTGATGGAAAACTTTTGAAGTTACTCTACAGTGTACAGATTTAAAAGCTTAAGTTCACTGCTGTGTTTTACAGTCTTGACTAATGTAGTTTCTGAACTGCCTGGAGACAACATGATACCTATTTTTCATTACTGTATCCAAGTATAGTCCTGAAGGATTTCTTTTGTCATTGAGCTGTTTCTAGAAATATTGCTGACTGAACTGTATAATGTTAGGTTGATACCATGGCTTTCTACAATCAAATACTGTCTGGCTGAATAACTTGGGGTTAAAGTTAACTTTGAGAGTAAAATCATTCAATAAGTTGTAGATTTGGTCTGGTTTCTGCTTTGTCCCTATATTGTGTTTGAATGAGTCCTGAAGCTCAAGCTGTAGTGTTTGGCAGATTGTTTCTGAAACAACAACTTGAATAAAATCCACCCAGGCTTCTCTGAGTCAAAATGAGCCCTGGCCAATGGGGAAAGCTCTTCTCAGCAGGCTAGATAATGTCATCTCACACTGTTCCTGGGAGGAATTAGGGAAGGAATTTAGATACCTTCCTACTAATGGGTATTAAAAATTGCTTTACTCATTACAATTACCTCTTTAGAAAACCCTTATTGATACTTGTAACTTTGTCACTGAATTCTCCAAATTTTTAAGGGCTGGATTCTCAGCTTTGCCCATCTGCACTGCTAAATGATCCATGTAGACAGTCTGGGAACAGACTTTTGTTTTGGGGTTAAATCCCATGCTTGCTCCACTCATTGCTGCTCTAAGGGATCAATTAAAGAAGGTTTTACTTTAATCTACAGCTGACTCCAGCCCTTAGGAATGCATGCATTTGGGTATTCTTGGGCACATACAGGCTGTACCTAACCTAGCATATATGAGATCTGAGTATGAAGTAAAATGAATTTGCATTTCCAAATTTGTCCTCTTTGCTAATTAACACTGCCTGCAGGCAAACTCTGATAGGTGTTTAAGGAAACCTAGAGAAAATCTCAGAAGGCATAACCATTAGAGAGGCTGTGTCATTCCAGCTAATCAGAGTTTAATTTCCCTCCTCTCCACTTCCTAACCTATTAACTGAACTGTACTTGCGGATAAGGGTTTTAGGAGTCAGCCTGTAGTCAACTATATCTTGCCAAAAGAAATCCCACTCATTGTAGGAGAAATTCTGTTTGAGAGATCACATTTCTGGATATGTAATCTTTGAAAGTGCAGCTATTATATATTCAAAAACCATTTACTGTTACCTGGCTGCCATACCACAATGCACAGACTGCTTCTGTCTCTTTACATTGCCTGTCTACTTCAAAGTCTGTTGTTTTAAGGCAGCATAGAACACCAACTGATGTGAAAGTGATTTGAAGTCTTTATTACTCAGCTGGCACACAGGAAATGACCATAAATGTGTCATTCAAATGGGAATTTTTTGCCTTTTTTTTCCCCAGAAAACTATGCAATGCGTAAGTGATAATTAGCTATGAAGCACAATTTTTTAATGGAACAGCTGTCCATCACCACTAATGTTATGCAAAGCAGTTTTCTATTGATGAAGCAATAGTATTTGGAGGATTCTCTGATGCTAAGTGACCAGTAAACCAGCTGCACCTAGCACATGGACGATTAAACGGGAGTGAAGATGGTGCTTAACTTCAATAAGATGTATGCTGCTTTGCGAACTGTCAGCCTAAAGAAGAGAGAAAAACAAAAGATACATGAAAACAGCTGCTGAGCAATGTTACAGGGAAAAAAAGTTCTCTGCAAGTGCAGTAAGACATGGGCACAAAATGTGTTTCCAGATCACTCCTTCCTGTTGGTCACCATATGATATTTTCATGTTTAAGTGTCCCCATCACATCAGTGGAGCCCATGGTTTTCACTTCACAGTATCTGCTCCAAGAGTCAAACACCTGCTCTGAGACATGAGGAATGGGCTGTGTCCTCCTGCACTCGGTGCAGAAGAGGCAGGGCATTAAAACAACCATGTCACCACTCTGATGTGGGAGCTTGCTGCACCTCTTACTGCAGGAAGAGCCAATGGATCCATGAGGGGAGGATCACCAACAGGCTGATACTTGTGGCTGTGCTTCAGATGCAGAGCAGCTCTGCAATACTAATGTCCAGGCGTGTTTCTGTGTCTATTGTTTCAAGCAACTGCTGCAAACTGCATCCTGTGGCTCCAGCTCTGAGGGAGGAGTCTGGGAAAGCAGTCTAACTGTCTAAGTTTGACCCAAACTTCCTCAGTGGCCTCCATGCTGTCTTTGAGATCCAGATACTCCAAAGTGTTGGAGGACTCAATAGGCTTGGGAAAATCTGAGCTCAGTCTTCATTCACTCTTCACCAAATGGCATAGAATCAAAATTAGCTATTGTTTCCCTTTACCTTTCTTGGCACAGGTTTTGTAATGCTTGCTGTTTCCAGTGCAAACTGGAAGCTTTTCACTGAGGAGGATTCACAACTTTTTCCATTATCTTCTGCTTGCCAACAACTAATGCTTCTGGAGACTGATTTTTCCTGTTCCCTTTGATATCTACCCTGCCTGCACTCCTGCAGTCTCCCTGAGGAGGACAACACACAAATTTGGATTTAAGTCTGACTGCTATATGATAGGTTCAAGCAAATGTTCAGACTGCTTGAGTAGTTCCAGATGCAGCGAGTGCCTCCTGTTAAAATATATAATCTGCAAATGATCAGTGGGGCATGGAATTGACTGGGCTGTCTCACTGGGTCACAATTAGACAACAAAACAATACCTGCAGAAAGAGAGAAAAAAATTAGACTCGCTTTGGGATTCTCTGCTGTTGTTCTTGCTGAAATCTCCTCTTCCCTATGCTCCACTCATCTGTCCTGAGTTGACTGCACAAACTATCCTGCATGTTCTATTTCCCTAACCAGATTTCAATAGACAACTGCATGGAAAAGCAGTGTGGGAGGTGCATGACATTCCTTTCTGTGTGTTGACACTAAGAATTTTTTTAAAACCCAGATCCTTTCCAATACATCTTCAGCTGATAGAAATTGGAAGAAAAAATGCCCCCGTTTGCTATGTCTGGTAATCTGGGATGGAATATGAGCACTATTTCATCCCAGCTACCCTGCTTATATATTCATTCCATGCTGAAAATTAGAATGGCCTCTCTTCTTTCACTAGAATGACTGCATGAATTCCCAGTTCAAATTTCCCATGTCCAAAAGTTCATTCATGTGGAAAGAATGGACATTCATTCAATGTCCCAGTTCAAAAGCAGGAGGGTGACAGCAAAGGACAGGGAGACTTGGGGCCTCACAGCGGTTATTATGGGAAGGGGAAGGAAAAGGAAAGAGGCAGGGCACTGAGGGCAGTAATATTTGCCGGCACAGCAGCCACAGGGAGGGAGGAGCAAGTGCATGGAGAAACCGGCAGCCACTGACATGCAGGCAGGGCCACAGAGGACATCTCCAGCCCCATCAGTCCTGCTCTCCCTCACAGGCCCTAGGTCACATCCTTCTGTGTGAGAGTGGGGAGGACACCTCTCACTGCCCACACCCACCCAACATGTTCCCCATACAGAGATTTGACAAAACCCTCTCTGATCCCAGGAGCTGCTGCTGGCAATTCCCCCACCACAGCAGCAGAGGGGTGACACCTGCTCATTCCAAAAAACTGCATGAATTCCCAGTGGCAAAAGCAGTGATCAGTTCTTCAAATGTCTGTAACTGTGTTTGATGATGGTAAGAATAATCTTGTTCTCCATAATTTACTTGTCAGCCATGTTCCTCTTGGGAGCAAAGGAGAGCAGAAGAGTTTTGTGCTTCTCCCAAGCACATTTTTGTGTTAAAGCAATATGTGTGTATTGATGTTGCTTTCACTGCTCTCCTTCTCTGTCTGTAATCATCAGATCAGGCTGTAGCTGGCCTTGTAATGTTGTAATAACAAATTATATTAACTCATAAGACTACTTAAGTGACCTCACTTGTTTGCATGAAAAAAGATGTTTGATTTCTGTTATCACCTTCTCCAATCCACGACAAAACTTATAGCTCAGCAAGAAATACCTTCCCTACTACTTATATAGGGAATGTTTTGCTTACATATAGGGAATGTTTTGCTTACTTCCCTACTACTTATATAGGGAATGTTTTGCTTACTGTGTCAACAGCCCTGCTAAATGGTTCCCAGCATAGCTGGAGCAACTGGCAGGCTTGATGGTTTGTGCTCACTCCTGGCCCCTCTTGATAAGCAGATTTGTAATTTGGAGACCCTGCATAAGGTAGATGTGTATAAGTTATTATGCCTTTCCCTCAACATAGCTAGCCAGGGATTATTTGGGGAGGGACAAAGGGGTGTTACTTCAAGTCCTCATGTAGAGTGCTTGTACAAAATGCATAAAACTCATAAAAAGTACAAATGGTAATTTTATTCAGATCTAATCCTTTCCATAAAGTAAATATAGCTTTTCTATGGTCTTGTACTGTAGCCACCAGCATACCTATACAAAAATGTTTTGATTTAAAATAACTTAATTTTGACTGTATTTCCAAAATGTACCCCTCAGCTTTGTGGATTAAAACCACAAAACACACACACACAAACACAAAATAAATAAAACAAAAAACCCAACAATTTTTTCCTAATAGCTCCTTCTAAATGACATGAAGAGGAAGTTGAAGATAATCAGCTAAATTTTTAGCATCATGGGAAAATACTCCATTCACATTGCTCTGCAAGTGACAGGACTGGTAAAATCCTCCCAGTGGATTACTGGGAATCCTGTTAATATATTTTTAATAGATTTTCTAGATCTGAGTTTACATTTCATTCACCTTGGCTAAAGAGGGACACAATACCATTAATTTAATATAAGCTACATAGCTGTAAAATGTGAAAAAACAATGATGATCCAGAGCTCTTATTCTAGTTAATAAAAATTGGGCTTTATAGTAAGTTTTTGGGAGTTCTGGTGATTTGGAGGTTTTTTTTTTTTTTGGAAAGGAACACAAGAAATGAGCTCTTCCAGTTAGTCAAGGAACAAAAAAAAAATTACATCAGAGTTTCCTGTATAACTGCTCTGGAAAGAGTAAATGGTCACACATTGTACTCAGTAAACACAGATTTGTATTTGTTTTATTAAATTAGAAAAAGATGTCATTGAAGTAAAGCAACTCTGCTGCTCTGCTCTGGAATCAGTTTTGAATGTTATCTTGTGAATTTTTTGTTTGAAAAAATGAATGTTTCTAAGCTGAATCCTAGTGTAGCAATAGTCAGAGCCCTCAAAGGGAGCTGTTTATAATTTCTGTAGCACTGCAAGGGGCAGTCAGTGGCTGTTAGATCAATGAATCAATTTTGAAAATTTGCTGCTCTTGTGTGTCCCACAGGGAAGCACGGCCTAGAGTTGAATCCATATCCTGGCACATGTGGGAAGGGAGTAAGTGGCTCTGTGGGGCTTAGCTGCCTTCTAGGGTGGCTGAACCATGACAGGTTTTAAGATAACCAAGCAGGTTTTAGATGCATCAGCAAGGTCTTACTTGATGTAAATTGGAGCAGCCACAGAAGTGCACTGCACTCCTCAGGCCGCTCTGCCTGAGGGGTGAGACATATTTTCAGCATTTTTGTGTACATCTCTTTTCAGAAATGGATGCACCACCAATGGATGTCTTGTGTGGAATGAACTGTATGCCTGGAGGTGGATGAAGAGATTGGGGATGGGATCCTTCAGCTGTCTTGAGCTACTTGTCTATACAACCCAGCTAGGCCTGCAGGGTTACTAGGTTTGATTTCTAAATCTTGCCCTCACTAATAACCTTATCTGAATTTCAACATACAAAGATGAAAGCTTTCATAGTTTATTACAGATTACAGGTCTATCTAGTCCACAACACTAATTTCGCTTTAGTGTTCATACAGTCAAAATATCTGACACTTGAGTATTTTTCAGGGTAAATTTATGGTGTATAGAAGAAATGTAGTCCAACATAGTAATGCTGAAACTATGCTTGAATCAGGAGTCCTTTTGCAGTGCTACAGGAAATTCTCCCTGGCTGGGTTTTTAAGTAGGCTCCCATAAGGCAATATCTGCTGGTGTCCTTTGAACTGGATTAGTCTTTGTGTCTGAGATACAGCTCAGTAAGCTTCACACTGCATGGTACAGAGTTTAAACACCATTCCATGTGCTACCATGTTGCCTTGCATATTCATAGGTTTTAACACCTTTGGGGAAGAGTCAGTTTTTTTATGGAATTGGTAGCATCAAAGCTGTCTCAGTACTTGAAGTACTTGCTGATTTGAGGTAGTTCTGCAGTATTACCAGTACTGCTAACAAATTAAAACACTTTCCTGTATATGTACCCTTGTTAAGGGGACTTCATTTACTTTCTTTCAATGACTTCCAACTGTGTTGCTCTCACCATGCATTATCCATGTGCAACCTTGTAAATAGCTTCTAGTTCTTACAGCACTGATATAAATCAGAGGGCCATTTTCTCCAGGGGACTTCAGCCTTAAGCTCTACAGCTTGTTTTGAAATGAAAACCGTGTTCAATTAAGGTGATTTGTTTGCTGCACAAAGATTTAAGTATCTCATACTGCCATTTATAGAGAGGCAGAGCTGGGAGGATATAAACACAGCATGAGCATTTCTTGTGTGTTCTGCTTTCCACTTCCACCTATCTCTTTTCCAGATATCTCCAGCTGAGATACAGTCTGGTGGAAGTGGGGCGTGATGAGAGTGCCACCAACAGTGTAGGCTGTGAGATTATCTATTCATAGATTATTCTGTTCACAGAGGTGGAGAAAAGACCAGGGTGCATCTCATACACACTGGCTTGAAGTTAACTTCCTAAATAAATAACCTTCTTTTCAAGACAGCTTTCTAGATACAAACCAATAGAAAAGTGGAGCAGAAAAAAATGCTTCTGAACCAATATTCTTGGCCTTGAGGGGGGGGGGGATATAATATCTAAAGTTGCTTTGAACCAAAATATTCTCTTGGGGGGTTTTTGTGTGTTATTCACAGGAGGAGTTAGAAGGATATTTGGCAAAAGAAAGTTCAGAGTTCTCTATGTTTTTTCATTCTCATGGTCCCATATGGGTCCATCCATAAGGTTTCTGCAGGAACTGTCAGTGACTTAGCTCATTGCCCTGCTTTCAGAAGCTCTGCCCCCTCTGGTAACTTCTGGCTCTCATTCCTGTGATCAGGCTGCCACCACTTCCAGACATAGCCACAATAACAAAGCTTATTTTCCTGCAAAAAAGTCGAATTTCTCTTTCTGTGAAGAGGTCAGGAGGAAAGAAATTCTGCTCCTGCCACAGGGCATGTCAGGCCTGTGACATGCTGTGGGACAGGGAGACACATCTGATGCGTATCCCTGATATTTTTCTGTGCTACATGGGTGACTTTTCAGACAACGTCGTGAAGATTACCAGAAGGGAATCCCACTTACTTTCACTCAGACCTTTTAACTTTCAGCAACCCTATTCTTGATTCTCCGTATGCAAGCTTTTTGCTTCTCCTGGTACAACTGATCTTGGTTCACTGTTGTCCTTGCCTCTGTTCCATTTGTGCTATAGTGAATTTTGTTTGGTCCAAAACTTCCTAACTCAGACATGTTTTTTGGAACTCTCTCAAGGAAAACCATCCCGTGAGACTTCTCTATCACAGGACACAGTTTGAGACATCCTCTGAAAGAAGGACATGAAGATTCACTCAGGTAGAGGAGGGTATCACTTGTGTGCACACATCCATATCCCTGCTGACAGTCTCCATGCTGAATTTGGACAGTATCTGCCACCTGTTGTTATGTGTCTTGAAGAGAAAAGTGAAAGGCTTAATCCCAAAATTGTATCAGCTCATCCAAAATAGGCAAGGGATGATAAGGAAAAAAGAGCTGAGAGGGCACAGAAAGAGCCTAGTAAAGTAAAAGGGAGAGAAAATCAGATCAAGACCCTTCCATGGAAAGGTGATGGGGCCTGAATACCCAATTGCAGGGAGGGAATTATGCATGAGAAGGCTCTGAAAGGTCTGCATAGCAAATGACTCTTTCAGCAACTGGTGTAGAGAGGTTATGGCATCAGAGAAATGAAGGCTGAAGAGATATGGAGTGAGGGGAAGAGGGAAAGACAAGGAAATCTGTCTCCAAATTTCTCAAAGTGGGTGGTGCACCTTGAGAAAGTATTCCTGCATACTTTCCTTATTCTCAAGCTTTTCCAGTAATTCACTGTTGGCCCCATCAGAGATGTTTTTCCTTCTCTGGAGAAAGTTGTTATAATGTGGCATATAAAGAGGTAGCATTTGGATATACACTCATAAACCAAGAAAGGGGATGACTGGACTGTGTATCAGCAGAGAAATGAGGATTATTAAGATGAGGATTATTAAGGTGGAAAATAGAGAATTGGATGGTAGGATACAGAAGAGAAGCACACATGATGGCCAAATGTATGGACAAGTTTCTGTCTTTATGTTGTGAGCAGTGTAGCTGTAATATTGAGGTCACTGTTGCAGTCCTGTTTTTGCTCCTCCCACTGTCTCAATTTTGTTTATATCTTTCAATTTTTTTCTTTCACAAAAGCAGCCAGGCCGCATCTGGGAGAAAAGGGAAATGCAGCAAACTGACCTTTACAGCCAGAAATGCTCTTGGGTGCTTCTTGTACTTTCATCCAATTGTGCAACACTCTTTAGCAAACAACAAAACTGAATCATAGCAAAATTAATTGCTGATACAGTGCAAGGGAACACATCATTTACACATGTTATTTAAACACTGAAGGTTTTTTCAGAGAGAAGAGAAAAGCAGTGGTGTGTACAGCTCTGTGGCTGTAGAGCTGTTCCAATACTGTTGCAGCCTGAGTTACTCCAAATCCTTTGGGTACATTTTCAGCTTTTTCACAGTTGTGTGCACACTTGATTACTGTGTTCGTGCAAATCTCTAGGTGAGAGAGAGAGAGTCAGTAATTCCGGGAAAGAAGGGCAAAACTGGTAAACTGTGGGAGTCTTGACAAGGCCATTTGTTGTCATAGTCTCAGGAGGATTATTGTGGTCTAAGACTAAAAGGGTGCAGGGGAGGGAGGGAAGTTAGAAAAGGAAAATGTGGAGAACGTATTGGAGAAATGCACAGATGGATAAAAAGCCAGTTTATAACTAATCTATAGAATTACTATAGAATTACTGGCTATTGTGTGCTAAAAGGAAGATAATTAGAATCCTGTAATTAAATATGTATTACACATATGGGACTGGTAATTTATCTTTCTGCAGATGTGATAGATATGAGTTTCATTAATATTATTCAGTGAAATTTTACTGTCTAGATAAGTCATGGTGTTTATGTATATGTGTATGTATATTATCTGTGTCTGTTTTGATAATCCCTTTGCATTTACATGACCAAAAATTTCCAAACTCCAGTCAGGGAATGGAGGAAAATTTGTAAGGTGCTAGAAGGAATTTGTAGAGAGCCGAAGAGAGTTTCCATACAGTGTAAAACTCCCTGCCCTGGGGAGCTGCCTGGGCATTTCCACCTGAACCTGAGAGTGTATTAACCCATTGAACTCAGTGTTTTGTTGGCTTCCCTCCTCCCTGTGGGCTCAAAACTGTGACCTTCACTTTGATCTATAGACATCAAAATTACAGCAAACAAGTCTTGTCAGGGGATACACGGATGGTCACTTAATACCTTTCTACCCTTATCCTTTGTTTCTCTTCTTTTCTTTTCCCTTACACTTTTTCTTAGGTATCATTTTTTATGCTTTTATGCTGTTGCATTCCTAACCAAAATTGCTACATTTTCAAATTTGCCAAGTGTCTTCTTAGACCTTAATGTTTTGAAGTGTGCAAGCAAAAGTTTATCATAGCTCCTAAGAATTTTGTTGTTTCTTCTGCACACTGCCCAGAGTAAATCAAACAACCTTCCCCTAACCCGACAAGCGGACCTGGACATAACAATAGTAGTACTTCTATCCTGATGTAAATTCTCCCTTAAAAAGTATTGATACCTTCAGCTTTTGACAATTGCCTCTAAAACCTGAAATATTTGAGTCAAGGAGAATCCACTGTCTATCTTCAAGTTTGCTATAAAATTGTGCTTATTTTCAAGATGTGGAGAAAGGAAAACTACGGAAAACAAGAGATTTTCATTACATATTGGTCCCCAGGATCAAATTATGGGCTCTGCTGTACTTCTCTTATCCTTCTGGTTTTACTGGAATGTCAGCTGTAACTGCACAGCAGAATTTAGTTTACCTCTCTAAAGAGTAACTAACTTAAAAACCAGAACTTTGTAGTGTACCTTTGCATTCATATGTGGTACATCTTCACATATATGTCTATGAATACACACATACCTAGATCCACACATTCTGTTTGGTTTTATAAATGCAGTTTTAGAATAATCTCACTCACTGACCAAGATAATTGCCACAACACCCAAGGGCAAGTTCAGCTTTTTCTGTAGCAATGCTTGCTCTGAGCAACTTGACCTTTAGGTGCAGAGTATAGCCCTCTGATGTAGGGAAAATGAAGATAAATTATACAGAAGCACTGCTGGCTTTCAGTGTGAACTATTTAATTCTAACATTTTAAGCACATAATTTAAACACCATGGTGCAAAGAGAAAAGAATTTGCTCCTGTCTTACATTTCATGTTGTATTCATAACTTAAAAGGCAGCTGCTTCCTTACACTGATGAGAGCACAGGCAAGTTTTGTACAACCCCTGTGCATAAGCAGCTCTTGTCAGCTGTTCTATAGCAGGTGTCAAAATGTTCAGTGACATCCCTGGCAAAGGGTAAGTGAAGTCTGAGCAAGAGTATCTGCCCTGAATCTGGCCAAAGCCACCCAAGGAGTGGATGAGAAGGCCAGGCCAGGGCAGTGCAGGTAGCTGGCAGCTCTATGCTGACTGCCTGAAGTAGCTAATGAGAACAGCTTGGAAGAACTTGGTATGGTCCAAAGGGGGTATAAACATCCCTGCACAGGAATGTTTCTAGAATGTTTAATGACATTGTTCTGCAGGATCCTTCTAAGATAAAACAAACCAGTAAAGGAGGGCTGCCAGAAAATTAACTTAACATTTCTGCTTCCTTTATCCAACAGTGACCAAAGGATACCAGTGTGGTGGGGTCTATAAGGCTGTGGTGCCTTATATGATGTCAGCTCTCAGAGTTATGAGTTTTTGCTGCAGATTATCACTCACTCTGATTCCAAGGCTGCCATAATTTGGAAGGCGATAGTCCATTTCTACACCACAGAGGGCTTAATGTCCTGCTATTTCGTCATTGATTCATGGTTAGTTTTCTTTCTGGGAGATATGGATGGCAGGATGGGGACTGGGGTAACAAGGTAATTCCTGCAATAAGCAAAGATCAGGTTTGAGACCACCTGAGGAACCCGAATGTACATGAGTCAAGACAGAGTGCTGAAGGAACTTCCTGATGCAGTTGCCAAGCAGCTCCATGAGATTTGAAAATCCATGGCACTCAGGTGTAGTCCTAGGTGACTGGAAAAAGGGAAACTTTGCACCATTTTTAAAAAGGTTTGAAAAGGGGACCATGGGAACTGCTGAGCTATCAGTCTCACCTCTGTGCCTGGGAATGGAGCAGATCCTCCTAAGGAACATGGAGGAGAGGGAGATGATACAAGTCCTGCCTGGCCAACCCAGTGGACTTCTGGGATGAAGTGATTCCATCAGTGGACAAGAGAGTGGCTACAATGTCATTTATTTGGACTCCTGTAAAGACTTTGACAGGATTCCCAACAATATCCTTTTCTTTAGATGTTATTCTTCTGCTACCAAACCTCACTTTAAACTGAAAGCTTCTGCCAAAAGTAAGAAAACCAAAGAAAAACACCTTCCTTTTATGAAATTACAAAACAAACTGTACTGAACAAATATTTCTTTTAAAATAAAATGTACCCTCTTCATTGCATTTTCCTGGTAAAACTGACTTCTTTAGTTTTATTGCATCATTTTTACTCATTAAAATTTAATAGTATTTGTTGATGAAACAAGGGAAGCTAAATACATTTAAAAATATTTCAGCACTAACTTACTCCCACTAATATATGAAGATGCTACATAGTGTTCTGGAATATCTTGAGCTTAATTCCTAAAAGCATTTAAAGATTTTAGTGTGTTCTCTTGAATTAATTTAAGTAGGAGTTTTTCTCCTTCATTTAGTCCTCACTTTGTGGCTGGAAGGGTCTTCTGAGGGAAAGTAAAACGGAAAACCTTTTTTTTCTGTTCCTGTCATCACCCAAACTCCAAATGAAATTGGGGATCTTTCCATATTGGCTAAGTGATGGAAAATAGTCTTATTTAATGAGATACATATTAATACATTTTTGTGTATTTATTGTGGGGATGCTTATTTTTCTGTGGTCCACATACTAAATATTTACAATGGAATTGTTAGAGGAGGATACCAGCAAATCTTGAATAAAACAAAAGAGACTAATATCACCAAAATTCCTCGTTTCCTGCAGCATGTAGAAAGAAAATAAGGTTTTGGCAAAGAGAAGTCTAGTCCAGACTATCTGAAACTAGTTCTTGCCTCTTTGATTTTCAGTTTGTTCTTAAATAAGGTCTTTACGGGCAGAATAACAGTAGGTTAGTAAACAGGTACATGTTCCTGTGTGCTAAGGGAAACAAGGATTTTATAGATACCTGGACTTAGAGATGTGTTGCAGGTGCCTCTATTTCGACTTAATTCACTTTGCAGCAGAAAAACAGAGTCTACGCTTAAAATGTTGGTTTTTTGAAACAATTTGCTCAGTAGAACCAATGTTTTTGCTAAGAAAACTTGCCATACATGCTTTTATTTGAAACAGTCATATATTCATAGTTTTGAGAAGGTTAATAACAATGAGATGTCAGGAGAATAAATAATAACACAGTTAATTTTCTCTCCTAGCCATCAGATGATGCAAATATAGTTGGCATTATGCAATCATTTTACAATAGTTTCTCTGAATACCAGCTTTTTAGACAATTACAGGATTAGCTCATATCTAAATTTACACTACCCTTCAGTGTAGTTGTTAATTTCAGGGATGTTTGTGTTTTACTGTATAAGGTATTCTTTTAAATTAAACAAAGAGCTCCTTGAGAATTTGCATTTAAATTCTTTAAAGAGTTTCAATAGACTATGTAGTCTCTCTAATAAGCACCTTCAAATAAGAGATTGTACACAAATATGCCATATTGGTTAAAAAAAGGGCAATGTAAGATATTTTCAAAAAGACCTACAAATTAATTAACTCTTCTGTGCTACTAGTAATCAGTTGTGTTGTTTGTTTACAAAATTTGGGTACCAGTATGGAAGGATTTTCAGAGTTAGAAGGGTACATTTTCACACTATGTGAAGCAAATAGGGATGAAAATCAAGGTAACAGCACAAGGTTGTTATGTTAATGGGCAAAACTGAGTCTATTTGCTCAGTCTAAATATGGCTCCTGAATCTGAAAAACACTTCTAAGTTAAAGAAAATATAATGTAAAATCATAAGACTTTAGAGGAACTCAAAGGCATTCTGCTTATATTTTTAAAGGCCAGTCGCAAGTTAACAAATGTCCTTCTGGCACCTGGGACAAGTGCTGTGTTGTTCTAAGTGTTGTATTCTAGAATATAAATAATTTGGTAATTTTAGCAAGTTACTTAATTACCATGCAGGCTGTGTTAGGTCTTCACCAGTGCTTGGAAGAATGCTCTTTGTTTTCTATTTGTTCAGACAAATACAAAGTCTTGCGCACTAGAGTTCTGGGTATCCTCTAAAGGTGTTGAAGCGGCATTTCCACTTCTGTGAGTGCAAGATGTGGCAAAGAGTCTATAGGTGGCAGCCACTTGCAGCCTGGAAGTGTTCTCCACAATAATTCTTCAATGAAACATAAAACATTAACAGAGTTGTGATGTTGACATGGCTGTGACACCATAAAAACTGAAGAATTAAGTCATAAAATCTATGGCTCTCACCTCAGGCTTTTCATTTTCATTATGAGGAGACCTCTTGAATTAAAATAGTTTGAAATGAACCTCTGCTGTGTCCAGAAGAGTAGATCATCTGGAACTAATGACTACTAGTCTACTGGATATTGCTACTGCCAAACCTTTCCGGCTGAGCTCTGGATCTCTTCAGAATGTATTTTACAGCTGACTGCTAATACAATCACTGCTTTGTCAAGGGCCCAGATCCAGGGCTTTCTATGGAAATGCCCAAACACCCCTCATAATGGGCCTGCAAATGTATTTGGTGATGATTCTTCTGAGCAGAAGCAACTTTTTATTTATTGTCTCGATATTGCAGGAAGGTTTTACTTGGCATCACTAAGGAAAACTGGCATTTTATCTGATTTGCCTCTGTTTTTCATTTGGTTAAGAAATAAAATTCTTATAATTTTGAATCAGGAATTAAAGATCTCTTCTGCAAAGACCCATGCCTCTCTGAAATGGCTGTAACCTGGCACAACAAAATCAAAGCCTAAAACTAATTTTTATTTTCCTAGTATACCATGGTAGATATCTGTCACACAATTTGAAGGAAAACCTTCCACAAAGTGACATTGTCTTACTACTGCTAATCCAATAATATAATTATATAGGCCCCTGTTTCAGGAAAACTGATAAATTGCAGTTTATGTGTGTGAAAACTTTGACAATTAATCTACCATTTGATTAAATCTGAATATTAATATTTTAAAGCCAGATGTTTAAGTGCATAGTGATAAAATAACTGGGTATCTGGGTACAAAGCAGATAAAAAATGGGTTTCTTTTTCACAGATCTGAACAGGTATTGAGTGCTGCTGGAATTGTGGCTCCACTGGGGATAGTAAAAGGCATTTACCATCTGGCCCATGAAGATATACGGAGCGCCCTGGGAGGCTGGGAAGATCATGTTTTTCTTTCTGTGTTAGGCTTTGGGTAAGTGCCTGCATTGCATGTTAATGTGCTTCCCACCTGCAGAGCCAGGGCATGGAGAGGGAAATGGCCATTCATCCTGCTGGTGGTGCTGGGGAGGGGACAGTGGTCTTGGTCTCCTGGTGTGATGGTGCTATGCACAAACTGACCGGGGATGAAAGGCTTCCTCTTTCACCTGTAGTGGGCAGTGTGTGTTTTCTCTAGAGAGGTGATGTCCTGCAGATTTAAACACATTTGAGGCGTGCTGAATGATGATTTCACATCTTCTGTGCACCGAGCTCAGATTTTACTGAGTCTGCTGATTGGACTAGAGATGGACAACAAAGCAACTACAGCATTTAAACTCCTCCGAGATGGGAATTTATTTTAAAAATATCAACAGTAGTGAGACAAGGTAGAATATACAGGTCATCTGTCAGAAAACAGCTCTGTTAGAAGACAAGTACGTCTGTCAGTGCTTCAAATCATACAATAATGAAGATATAAGTGGTGAACATGGATGGACATTACCATAACAAGCTGTGTCAGTTTTGATCTGGAAAGTTCTGGAGACCTAAGCAGTGTTGCACAGACATATTTGAAAGGTAATTCAGTAAAGCAAGCCCACCACTGGCAGACATGCCCTGTGCTGATTTACATCCCCACCGGAGAAATTCTGTGGACTGCAAAAGGTTGAAGGCAATGGCTGCAGTAGGCACAAGTCAGCTTAGGGTGAATATCAGATGGGGTCTGACATGTGACTGATTTTGTGTCTCCACTTAACGCCTCCTGCCTGTGGGCTACATTTTTAAATGTACATCCACATTTTGAAAACCTGGCTCTATGGTCCTTGCCACCTCACAGTGTACTTGTGTTCAGAGCATTCCTGGGATTAATATTCTCACACTGTGCTGCTCTGCACCCTCTCCAGAAGATTTCCTTCACTGTCAACTCCCTCACTGCCCGTCTGTGGTGAAAAGTTCCTTGGATGACAGCAGGAAATGTCACCAAAAATACACTGAAAGCACTGCAAATGGTTCAAGATATAGCAGTTTTCTCAAGGATTATTTACATCATTCTCAACAGCTCAGGCTGCAGTTAGATACCTTTACTTTTTTTTTTTTTTTTTTTTTCTTTCCTAGTATTCATTTAGTCTTTTGTCTGGTGAACATTCCTATGATGTCTAGCTGCCCTTTCCTCTCAGGACCCTTGGAAAATCCAATATACAGGAAGGGTAATACAGCTTGGTGGAAAATATTTTATATGGACAGAAGACATATAAAAGAAGGGCACAAATTGCTGATACTAAATATGTGTCCTTTAGCTGGTCAAGACACTGGATCATGTTTGTGGGAAAGCTTTCCACTTTTGCAAGAGTTTTCACTTGAAATACTGAATGTGAGCGGGGGGCAAAGGAGGGTTGTAAGATAATGCAAAATTGTTTGCACTTTTAAAAATTATTTCTGAGATTAATTGTAATTTTGGGAAGTTTTGTGTATGTTTTACAATATACTTACATTGACTCTCCAAGAAACTAATTATTTCACCCAAATGTAATGTTTCCTGGGAGCTATAGTTCTATGTTCCCCATCTTTGTTTTCTGATTCAGACTTCTTCATGAGATCAATTTTTCTGTGCCTGTCTTTGATGCAAATGCCCTGTTGCTATGACTGGAATTCTGCCTACAAAAGTCAACAGCAAATGACACTCAAGCCATCTTGGTTCATCAGATGCCATGTGGCAGCTTTCTGAAATGACTGCTTCAATTTTCAAACTAATTGGGGGTTCAGACTGTCACCGGAAAGAAGAAATTTCTGTTCTGTACATGGAGAAGCAATTATTATTTTTTTCCAAATGGTTTTAGTGGCATGAAAGCTGTACAAGTAATTTGGATTGTGACAGCTATAATTCTTAGAGAACCCATTAACTCTTACTGTGAGACATTCCCTCTTCAATTTTTTTTTTTTTTTTTTTTTTTTTTTAGAAGNAATTTTTTTTTTTTTTTTCTTCTTTCAGAAGATGTCCATAACAGTTTGTGGCAGTCTGGCTGAACCAGACTTATCTCTAAGTGAGAGTGTTAGTAGGCATTTTACAAAGGCTTTTTTTTTCCTTGAGAATGTGACCTTTAACACAGGCTCCTCATTAACTGCAGTCATTTAACACAAAATGCCAGTAGCAGGGTATTTTTTCCAGTTACCATAGCAATATCATAGGATATCAGATGGTGTCAATAAACAAAACTCCACTGAAACATTATCATGTTTGAGCCACCTCTATTAAGACAGTTTAGTTTATCTAAGATCAGGTGGTAATGAGTTCAGCTCGTATTTTTGTACCTTCATGAGACATTTGGCTGGTTTGTGCATGTGCAGCCCTTATATTGCTTGCCTACACATCCTCCTACTCACCTCAAGGACTGCTGTGCTAAAGTGGGTTTGTAAAATCTCATCACTCCCCCTGCCTTTTGGCCACCTGCAATCTGCAGTTCTCCTGCTTGTTGGCAGGGAGTGTCATGGTGAGGGGGATACATTTAATAAGCCTTTTATTTCACTCTGCCACTTAGCATCTTATAAGTTCTTTTCGCCTGATGAAGAAGCAGCTGTCTGTGCAGCCCTCACATCTCACCAGGCCTCCAGGATTCTTTGCCCTCATCATGACTATACTTGGCTTGTTTTGGTGTTTATTTTGGTGCAAGACCACAGACCTACTTTTCCTTCTGGCACACAGAAGAACAAAGATAAAAATACCTGTATAGTTCTCCATATACTTTTCTCCTTCAAGCCCCAGTGAATTACCATCTGGAAGAAGTGAGTGCAAGAGGGTTATATCTTTTTTCTTGAAAGAGTTTGAGCCAACACATCTTCAGCATAGGCCATCTGACAGTGTCAGTTCCAATATTGGAAAAGCTGTGCAAACATTTACAAAAGTAACCTCACTTGTTTTATGAATATTTTCCTTGCCCATTGATTGCATCTCATGATACATAGGGTCTCATGGAAACAGAACTAAGTAAAGCAACACTCACTGAACCCAGTGTAAATCTCATATTTCAATGCAAGCATCCAGTACATGGATACAAAACCACAAACAGAATTTAGACTACTACAAAGAAACAGGGGCATTTAATTTTAATTTTCTGTTGTGCATGATGCTGGGGAAAAAAATTCACTGAATAACTAAAACTGATACATGAGTTCTTTATAGACACTAGATGTTCTTTAGGAGAAAGTGTTTTCCTCCCACTGTCATAAGGCAATACCATGCTCAGAAACCTTAATTAGTGATGGGCCATGAGGCAATCTTAGTATAATTTTGTGTCCACCTACTCCCAGATATCAACTAGTTCAGTTGCAAAATCGTGATGCTGAGATCATTTCTACAGACTTTTCAACAGTAGCCGAAAACATTAGAATTGAGTACAGCTGCACCTTATTACCCATGTTTCTACAATTTTCTTACCTGATGTACTTCATTTTCTGTATTCTAGATGTCACATTTTCAGCTCATGGGAAAGGTATAGCTGCTTTTACCGCTACTTTGCATATGCCTCTTGAATATATGGGATGGTATGCCCTCTGAGACAGAGTTAATTTACCAGCTCTTGTTTACTTCCAATCCAAAATTTCAGTTTAAGAACTTTAATTCTTTTGAACTACTTCCAGAATGGGGAAGTTTTGTCTGTTTGCAAAAATAAAATGCTTCGGTTTTGTATTCTAGAAGTTTGTCTTATTGTGCACCTATACGAATAGGGAAGAACTTAAAGTGTGCTTGTTCAGAAGTGTTCATGACTGTAATACAGTGGGGCACAGCACACAGCAATTTGAATGAAATCTTCAGACTACAGCTGGAAAGTAATCCTAATACTTATTGTTATTAGGACTTGGGGTTAGAAATTGAAGAAAAAAAACAAAAACAAAAACAAAACCATTTTCCAGGTTCGCCACTAAATCCCCATTATTTCTTGCCTGTAGATGTATATATAAAAACAAGCATCAATAACAAGCAAATTGCCGCACACATAAAGTGTAGTCAAAACACTCTGTAACTGCATAATTTGATCCAGAGAAATATTTTTAATTCAATTCAAGTGGTCACAAGTGGTTTGTGTTTCTGCAGAGGACAACATTATAATTTGAGAAAGCCTCTCTGCTGAAAGTTTTAATAAATTAATAGTCTGTATTCAAGCTGGATGAAATACTAAGCAACTTGTTCTTTCTACAGACAGACTAGAATTTTTAGTCTGCTCTTGTGTAAGAAAATTTGCAGAAGTGATCTCGTTATATATATATTTTTTTTTTTTTTAATCTTAATTTATTTTTTTTTTTTAAATCTACTAGAGTCATAGAGTCATCCAGGGCAGGACTGAAAACTGATCTTTAGTTGTAGTAGACTTATTTGAAACTGTCATTTATTGAATAAAGTAATTTGGAATCTGTCACACAATTGTTTGAACAACTTGCCACTACCAGCTTTACACAAGTGCAAAATCTTCTGTCAGGATTAGTTATTCCAAGAGCAGTTAGTTTGGTGAAGATGGCCTTTTCTTGGCACATAGAAAGACTTATAGCAGCAATCATAAAAAATCATAAATTCATGATTCTTTTAGGTGCTTGTAGTATAAAGGTATTGAAGAAACACAAGAAATTCCTTTAAAAAAATCTGCTCCTTCATTACACTGTTTATAACAATTTCTAGTTCACTGAATATGTCCTCTAAACAAAGAGCTAAGAGAAGTACAACTCACTTTCTCTAAAACATTCATGGGCAACAACCACTTTTTATGCTTCTACCTCTCTTCTCATATTACTTTAGTTCTCTCAAATGAAAGAGTCCCCGTATAACCTTCTTCAGTGGTTCTCCAGCTGATTTAATCCCTCTTTTCAGAACTTCTTCCATTTCTGTCTCCTCTTTTTTTTTTTTTTCCCCTCCCTGTAGGTAACCAGAATTGAATGGAATTCCCTCTGAGAATACAGTCTTTATATTATTACAATACATTAATAATTCCACTATAATTTTCTGTGCCATTTCTGTTTCACAGTCCTGGGATATAGAGTGAGACTATATTTTGAAAAATATGCCCTCACTGTGTTTATTCCTTCTGATCTCCTCCCCCTTCAACTGTCCTTTATTGAACCCTTCTGCCAGTTCATCCCACCTCCACCTAATTTTGCCAGCTGCTTCTAGAATTCATCACAACTTTTTCTGGTGACTAATCTGAATATACTGCTCCCATCTGTTTTTGTGATGTGACATGACTATGATAAGCAGTAACATTTGTATACAGTCTTTTGGTGTTAATTTTTCTTTCAGAAGAGGTGATTTAGTGCTACTGTATTAGCATTACTGATGTGAGGCCACAAGGGCTGTGGCCAGCAGACTGAGGGAGGTGATTCTCCCCCTCTCCCTCTGCCCTTGTGAGATTTCACCTGGAGTACTGTGTCCAGCTCTGGAGCCTCCAGCATGAGAAAGTTGTGGTTCTGTTACAGCAGGTCCAGAAGAGTCCATGGAGATGATCAGAAGGCTGGAGCACAGCTCCTACAAAGATAGGTTGAGAGAGTTGGGGTTGGGGTTCAGAACAGAGAAGAGAAGGTTCTGTGGGACCTCTTTGTGGTTTTCCAGACTGCAAGGGAAATTTATAAAAAAGAGGTTGGACTTAGAGGGTATTAAAGGTCCCTTCCAACCCAAGCCATTCCATGATTCTA
>VWZN01014801.1:111935-134586 GCA_013396955.1 Regulus satrapa
GCTAAAATCTTCTAAGAAATTTCTACATACCGTAAGTTTAAGATGAAGGAAAGGGAACAGCTTTCCCTGCACAAAATAAAGTTACCTGCAGAACTCCTTAAAGAACAGTTTAAGACTATATTGGTTCAGAGATATGTAGGCCATATCCAGTGTCCATGAGCACGATGACCTGAGTCTTTGTGTCAGGATGAAAATATAAGCTCTTTTTAGGACATGAGATTGCACAGGTGAGGAGGGATCAGCTATGCTTACCTTAAAGACATGACACTGGCTTTGACTAATCTTTGATTTAAACTATCGGAGCTACTCTCATGTTTTCTATTACTGAACATGGACACTTCTATTATTTTTCTGCCACTGTCTTTAAAATGGAGGAATGATGTCACAAAGATTCCCTTAAAATCTTGCAGCTGAGATGTTAGCACAAAGGCAATGTAGACAGCTATCTGCTGCTGTTAAAACAAACAAAAAAAAATTCATGAGAATTAGATGTTTAAGTTGACAACTTATTTCCTGCCTTACACATAATGTTGTAGACAATCCTCTGAGTCATAAAGATGCTTCCAAATTTGTAGTTTTTCAGATTGCTTAGGATGTACCACCTGTCTTCAGATCTGTAAACATGGTTCTGACTATGGAGGAGTTTTGCATTAACATAAAGATAACAGAAAAAAATTTTTACACGACACAGAACTTTTTTGCATTGCTAAAAGAATCTTACATTCAGATATGAACATTCACTCGAGGAGAAAGGCTGTAGAAACTTTTCATATAAGAAGTGCTTTCACATATTCTGCAAGCCTATAGACAATATCCAACTGGCTGCATCACTTTATGCCAAGGAAAGTTTTAGTACATGCATATCTCTTCCTATCTTCTTTCCCCAAAGAAATCAATTTAGATGGATGTGGAAATTAATAATTTCATTGGGGAAATCATTGTAACTGCTGGAAATTAATCTAGGTAGACCTATAATTTAATTCTTAGAGTGACAGTGAATCTAGCTACATTATTTAATGTAAACCAATAGTTTATTGCAACCATAGGGATAGAATGGGATAACAATGACTATCATACAAATATTACAGTCTGTGTGCCTAAATCAATGCAACTTATTCTTTGTTAAGGCTATAAAGCTGTACAATTATAATACACCGGAGATATGAGGTAGAGAGGAGTTAGGGATTTTCAGGTGCTAAATGTGGGAAGTTGCTCTCTACCCAATAAATGTATTCACCAGAAAATTAAAATACTATATTCCATTTTCTTTTCTAGAAACCCTTTTATTGGTGAAGGTAATAAAGGAGGCGTGAGTGTATTTCCCATCAGCAGATATCTAAACTGTTCTTGAAACTTAACCATAGAGCCTGAATAGGTGAGGTGGAATCTCTGCTGCTGTTCATGGTGTCATATGTAGAATTCAATAACTTTTTTTTTTTTTTTTTAATGCTACATGGGCATGATCATCACACACACCTTGACTTTGCCATGCCTTTGCTCATGCCTCACAATTCTGTACTGTATGTTTAAATAAAATCCTTTTCCTATGTTACCATGAAGAACCAGGTTTTGTGGACAGGTTCTTTCTCTCCTGATTTTTTATCTAACGTCTGTCCAGGTGCTCTTCTGTGGTATATGTGAAAGTATGCCAATAGCTAGATTAAAAGTGAATTTTAGGAGCTAGAAATGTACCCACCAAGAGCTCTAGGCTCTGGTAGACCAGACATCAAGGCGTGAACCAGGAAAACAACTCTTTGGGCCCAGAAGAATCTAATTCACTGTAACAAGCTCTAAGTGTGAATGAAGGTACCTGCCCTGTCTAAAGCCATTAGAGAACCACATAGTATAGTTCATATACAAACAAACAAACAAAAGAAAGCTCCACTAGAAGTAGATATACACGTTGTTAGATGTCAATGTTTGCTGCACCTAATAAGGTACTTTGTTCTGAATACTTCTGTGTCTGCTTGGGCTTTGAGTCCAGGCATCTCTAAATTGAGTTATTTTCTTAATATTTGTGAAACTGGACTGTGATAATTAATTGCTGTACAGTTTGTACAAAGAAACAGGCTAATCAATTTACCTAAGACTAAAGTAGGGTGATGTCAGGGAAAAAGGGCTAAGATTCAAACCCCACAACTCAAGCACTACGCCACAGCTTAAATCATATAGATTTTTCTTTTTCCTTATTAAGAGATATCAGTTATCCCCTTCATTTAGGTCAGTCTGAATATTATGTTACATTTAAAATTAGGCTTGACCTTTCACATTACACTGGAAAACCATGCATCCTCCTCACTTTACCACACTTATCTTCTCAGGGTGGAATGAATTTCTATTAGAATTTACAAGTAAGCCATTAATTAGTTTAGGACTGAAAATTAATTTTAAGTTATGTCTTTTAAGAAATTTAGCATCTGTGCTAGTGGGATTTTTTGTCCTGAAGGTTCTTAGCTCTCTTAGAGAGTAACCAAAATTCTTCAAGCTATTCGCACCATTAAAAATAATTGAAAGTGTGTGTGGAAGTTATATTTAAGGAGGAAATTAGCTTGCAATTAAGTGAAATTATTGATGATAATTTCTTGACTGTGTAATGATAGGTTTTAGGAAATACATAATGTCTCAGTAATGTTTTATTTTTTACCTTTAAGTTAGTCTCAGCCTTCAAGCTATCTTAGCTTTATTTGTGTGGCAATTGGCACTCCGGGGGAATTTGGAGTACATCATCCAGTTGGATTTGCTCCAGGTCCTTCTCTCTCCTCCAGAAATTATCACAGTACTTATTTTTGGGTTTGGAGTAAAGGTGGATTTATCTGCATAATACTCCCTCCTGTCCTTTTTCCCCCTAAGTAACGCTGGGATGCAAAGCCTCACGTTCTGCTAAAAGGAAACATGGATTTATTTCAAGTACCTTAACAACAAAATATTCTGCTCCTCTGTAAGCATAAGCTTGGGTGGATTGCTTCCATGACAGAGTCCACACTCTTGTGTGCTGATAGTTCTCCCTCATCCTGCCCTACAACCTTGGGTTTGCTGCATAAAGGGTTCAGAACCCGACACTGAGCTTGTACTCAAGGTTTTGTGCCTTAAAGCATGTGACTGTCACACAGCCAAACCCCTCAGGAGGCTGAGTCCATTTGGCCTCCTGGCACACAGTGCAAGCCAGGACTTTTCAGCCTGTCATGCTGAGACAAGGGTGATCTTTCACAGGTAACGTGGAGGACCTGCCCCAGACAAAACAGAGCATGTGTGCTGCTGTGTCCTTCACAAGCCCTCCCCTGGATAACATGAGAAACAGAGCATTAGGATGAGTCTGGCTGCTCCCCTTGAAAAGCTGGAATGAGTAAGGGGCCTTTTAACATCCAGGAGACACAGGCTGATGGAAAGCACGAGCTGCTGCTCTCTTGCTTCCCCCAATACCACAGAAACATTTTCTCAGGACATGGGGGCTGCTAAGTGCACAGGTTTTCTTTATGATTAGGAGTGTCATTTGCCTGGCATGACTGGTGCCGAGAAGTTTCTTCTAGCAATTCTGAGTACTGACGACTATTTCCAAAATGACATCATTACTATTTCCTCCTTACCCACAATACTGGCTTCAGCTGGGACAGGAGAAGGTGGTCTCTTATAGAAATTTGAAATTTGGGGTCTTTTTACATTTCACATACTTGAAATGCTCCAGTGGCATAACTCACCTTCCTGTTAAAGGTGAATAAAAGCCAAAGCTCACATTGTTCTCCGCATAGATATGTTTTACAAGACCCACATTGCCTTGCAGCTGTGTTGTGTGTCAAAAAATGCCAAATACAGCCTCTCTGACTGTTGGATGCATTATCCTTATTGCAGTGGAGTACTTAAGAAGCCACTGTGCAAAGCATCTCCCAGGCTTTCCTGGATCATCATGCCCATGAGGACGGAGCACTTAATGACAGAACACTGAAAATGGAGATAATTTGTATCTTTACCCCAAAATGTTATGCCAATGAAAATAACACATTTGAGGGATTCACAGTAGAGCTGAACCTTTCTCTGTGAAAATACTACTTTGCATCAGAAGGCTTTGGGCTAAGGGAAGACTTGTCCCAAGTCTGAAAGGACCCTTCTTTCCATTAAAATGTAGCAATGGTAAAAAGCGGAGTGACTATTCCGTGAGGGTGGGGCAAAAATTAAGTAGTTTAATTATGTAGTACTTTTAATTAAGTAGTTTAATTTAATAGTTTAATTATTACATGCAGACCAAGCAATTTTGCCTCAGTTCTCTCTAAAGACAGTGATGAAAGCTCATTAGGACAGGAAAAGGAGACCACAAAGACCAGGGAAGTAGAAATTAACATATCCAGGATATATAGGAGGCACTAAAGTTTCAAAGATTGAATGGGGTGCTCAGGTGTTCACCATGTCACATCACCCACTGTTCTTTCACTGCTCATATCTGCATCTCTCAAGAGTTAAAGGTCCTCCATGGAGGACCCTGAGGCAGATTGTGACAACATCAGCAAAATACAACCCAATTCTGACTCTAATTTTACTATTTCCTCACCACCCATTGGAGCTGGCTGCCCCACAGTGTCAACATAGGTAGAGGAATCATGCATTCCCTTTTTTTTTATACATAGTTCTAAGCACCTGTTTGTGGCTAACACTGTGAGGCAGTGCACAGGAGGACTCCAATTCATCCTTAAACTGAGGTAGGCTGTGACTTGTGGCTTTCAATGGGACAACATAAAGTAAAGTACTCTCTCTCCAGATGAAAGGTGACAGATTCTGGATTTAGGGAGTTAATCTGCAGTGTGCTGACATGAGATATACAGACAAATAACAGATTAGTGGAGAAAGTCACTTGAGACTAAATGTAGGATGGATGGTTGCATCAAGTATATCATACAGTGTTTTATCTAGATTGCTGTCACACCTGTGAGCACAGTACTTGAAGACTGTAATTGATAGCTTAAAAACTACAAGTATGCTGTCAGCTTGCAGCTTCCTTATGCATATCCAGTTCTAAGAAAGGAATTTCCTAGAGTTTCAATTCATTTCAAACCAGTAAAATAGTATAATTTAAGAAATAAGTGCCCATACCAAAATGGTGAAGAAGCAAGATATATAAAATGAATTCAAAAATTACGACTTCAGCTTTAGTGAAAAGTTGTCAAAATGCTCTGAAGTTGATCTTGGTTGATGCAGTCCTATCTCCCCAAAATCTGAGTTACTTTTCACTGAGCAAAAACAATTTTTAATGAATCAAATGAAAAACTTCTGACAGGCTGCTTCTCTAGAACCATATAATTTCATGCTATTTCCTTGATCCCAAAACAGTGCCACATTTGAACTTATGCCACTGGATAAAAAGCATAACTTTTAACCAGTGAAATATCTTTGGACATTGAGTTGTACTTTTACATGTCTTCTGTATTAACACTAAAAGATTCCTATTTGCAAGAAGGCTAAAAGTAAACATTTGAAATAAAGAAAGAAGCCTGACAAAGAAATCTGAAAGGCTGTCTGAGAGCCTTTTAGAGTGTTCAGAAAAACTACAAATACTGCTAGGCCTGCGACTGAACTGCAATAGTTAATAACACTGGCTGAGGTTTTTCACTTTTGGTGGTATGATATCCAATGTCCTTAACACCTGTTCCATCTGACACATGACTTTTGCCACAAAAAGGCCATGTTATGCCCATGAAAGCCCACCATCTAACCCTTGAATGTGAATCAGTTCAGATTTTAGAGCTAGATATCATGATCTAAATCTACCTCAGGAAGATGGTAAAAACAACACTGGTTTAGAAGAACACAAGAAAAAGCAAAGTGGGTTGCCCACAAGGCTGTCAGTACAGCTGAACTCACATTTCACTTGTCCTGAAGCCTCACAATTTGGTATGGAGCTAAATAGACTCAGTCCTGATTTTAAACAGCTAAATCTGATGAGAGCTTATAAAAGCCAGCAGGCTCTAAGCATTCTCCATTATCAATATTGCAAAAACATCATGGAGGCAAAATAAATTCTGGTATTAGAAACAAACAGTTAATCTTTTCTATCCTTTTTAACCTATATAGGATATTCCTAACAAAAACTTGGGAGATATCTTTCTTAGTTGTGTGTAGGGGTTTTCACACATTATCAGGCTGTTTTCTCACCTGGAATAAATCAGTCTGGTTGCCCAAAAATTCATTATTATATGCAGAGGCAGAAAAGGATCCTGTGATTCCTCATAACAGGACAAAAAACTTTCTGTTTATGCTGGAGTGTAAACATTTGATTATTTGGAAATGAAGGAGTATATGCTGCAAAACTAAATGTACTCTATGCCAACAAAGAATCACAGCCAGTGTCTGCAACAGCTGATGTTGAATTTGCTGTCTTCAAGTAATCTAGGGATATATGTATTGGGCGTTACATGTGCTTCTGTCAGAAAAAGACCTCCAGTCACTGCTTTGGATTGGAGAGGCAGAAGATTGCTTAAAAATTTCCCAGAAAATTCAACAGAAATTAATAACTCCTGCAGAAAAGAAGTGGATGGCAACTTCCTTTCCCCATTATTGCAAACCTGAGCCTTACCAATGAAACAACGTCTCTTTCTCTTGGCTGGATCTGTGGTTTTCTGGCAGAGCAGTCTGCATGTCACAATCTGCAGTTGGCAAAAGAAACATCAATATAAAGTGAGTGAAAATTTTTTACATACAGATAGATATTTAACTCGGTGTCAGCTTTATGAATAAAGTTAGTTCTGGAAGGGTGGTTCTACTACATCAAGTGGCTTCACAGCAATGCAAAATGCAATAAGTTAATGCTAAATTATAATTCTAAGCCATTTGGGCCCGTGGTGAAAAGAATAAAATTAAATACCTGAAGTGAATATTTTTCTTTTCTGAGGTGTGAGATGCAGGTTTTATATTTAACTGATAAACAATTCCAGTAGGAGTGTTACTATTTTTTGGAGATGTTAAATTTAGTTCAAAGCTCTAAGTGCAGAAGCTGTGTTAGTAATTGATGCATGTAGAAAATGTTCATCTTGTAAATCTTTCAGTGACAATAATGATGAACAGTAGTTTGTACTTATCATGAGGTCTCCCTAGGAAGGTTTCAAGGATCCTCAACAATCAATAATTAAGTCTAGTAGCAGCCTCTGTGCTGCTTAAGGATTTTACTAGTTTTGAGTTAACGAAACTGAGATGAAGACAACTTTCTTCCCAAACTTCTCTGTATCCATCCTGTTTCTCCTGCCATACTGTAAGGACACTAGAGAAGAGCACATAGTCGGAAGGTACTATGGATATTAATTTGAAAGAGTAGCACTCTCTGATAGGACAGAGAATTTGTCTCATTTTACCAGATGGAGATTTGTGTGTATGAACTGATTACCCAGACTTTGTACCAGAGAAAGGTAATAGCTTTCTGTACTGGAGAAAGAAAATTGTTTCTTGTGCTATACTGGTTCTGGCTGGAATATAGTTAATTTTCTTCCCAGCAGATGATAAAATAGTGTGGTCTGGATTTAGCATGAGAATAATGTTGATAACATACTGATGCTTTTCACTGCTGCTAAGCTGTGTTTCTACCAGAGTCAAGGACTTCTCAGCTTCTCATGCCCTGCCAGTGAGAAGGCTGGAGAAGCACAAGAAGTTGGGAGGGGACAAAGCCAGGACAGTTGACCAGACGGGTCGAAGGGATATTTCATGCCATACGACATCCCTCTCAGTATACAAACATGGGGGAAACTGGCTGGGGAACACTGATTGAGAACTGTTTGGGCATTGGTCAGTGAGTAGTGAGCAATTGCATGGTTCATCACTTGTTTTGCATATTCTATTTCTTCCATCACTATTATTAGCAGTATCATAATTTTATTCCTTTTCCATCCCATTAAACCGTCTTTATCTCAGCCCATTAATTTCCTCACTTCTCCAATTCTCTCCCCAATCCTGCTGGGGTCAGAGCAGTGAGAGAGTGGCTGTCGGGCTTTGTTGCTGGCTAAACCAGCAAGCCCATCATTTAAACTCAACAGAAACAATGCATTTGAAATGGGCCAGATGAATAAAAGGCTCAAAGTGAATGTTCTTCCTCACTGACAACTAATATATCTACATCAAAACCATAGATATCTAACTTTTACGTGAATCATACAAAGCAACACAACTTCCACATACGAAACACCTGTCTTAAAAATGTTTGTTGCTGCCTGTAGGCTTTAGTGGACCTCAAAGTAACCCTATCTTACATTCCCAGGGAAGAGGAAGATGAAACAATACTGAAACATGGGCTAGAGTTTTCTAAAAATGTGTTGCTGGGAACTTTTCCTTGGCCCCACAGACACCATAGGAAGTTTTGACACTGACCTTGCTGAGGTCATTAATTGTCAGTGTCTCTGGAGACAGAGTGCATACCCAGCCCAATTTAATCCAGATGTACCTAATCTAGCACAGTCTACCACAGCATATGAACATCTATCTATTGCCAAAGTTAGAAGTTCCATTATACTCAGAACAGAGATGCAATTTTTATTTTTCACTAGAAATTTATTAGATAGAAATATCTTACTTCATGACCAGTCCAGGTCCCCTCCCAACTCTGACACTGCTTGTTATTATCAATCCTTTTGACATTTCCAACACTCGGTTTACCTGCCCCTGCTGAACTGTAATTAAGTCAGAAGTAAAATGGCATTTTAAACTTTTTAATGATTTTAAAATAGCGTTTTTCAGGTCCAGTAAAGAACATAAAGCTTATAGGGGATTTGAGACACAAAAATCCATCAAGGCCAGACAAACACTTTCCTTGACTCAAGAGTGTCAGTGTGGTTTTCACAGGTCATCTCCTGAGTCCAACAAGTCTAGTATTTTGGCATAGGCAGTCATTAATGTTTCATTGTAGTCTCTAAAAGCTGGAAAAGGGCTTATCCTCTGATTCATGATGGCTTTAATGCCTTGCATGTTCAGGGTTGGTTTTTTTTTAACACTTGACCTCACTTTCACCATTTTTTTCCTTTCTTGGTCACATTCTACATAGCAGTTCAGGGAGTTACTGTCATCCTCATTTTGCAAGTGGAGGCTTTGAAATGCAGTTATCAAAAAGAAAGCAGCAGCACTGAGAATAGGCACAACCTCCCCAACAAACTCTGTTCCCAGCTAGTCCAATAACCCAACAAAATATGCAGAGGGGAATTAAACTAGGTTTACAAAAATTGAGCACCTCACAAAAAAGAAGGTACCTAATTGATGTGGGAGAATTTATTAAATATTTTTTGAGTATCTTATAGCAGTAAGAGGCTGTAGGGTATTAATAGCTCAGAACACCTGACATTTTATTTCATTTATTTTCCTCTATAATACTGATTTGAAACAATAATACTAATTTTAAAACAGAAGCACCTTTAAGGATAAAAAAGCAGAAAAACCATCAAAATTATTTTAAGAAATACCAATGCCCTCTAATTTTAGTCTTGAGCAGGAAGAAAAGGAAAAGAGTCATTGCAGGTATCAGGACAGGGAGTAAAGGGAGTTCTCATCACTCTACCTGTGATGTCAAAACCAAGAAGAGAATTAAGACAGCAAATGGCAAGTTACATATGACTATGCTTTCAATAATTGAGAAAGGGAGCAAGAAATAATCTCTCTGCAAAGTATTAATTCTTCCAAAAGAAGGGGGAAAGCAAGAAATGTTTGGTGAAAGCTGATGAATGAGATAAAGTATCTGCAAAGTATTAATTCCCCTTTTGTTGAGTTGGTGGAGACATGAGAGACCTCTCTTACCTGTGCAGGGTTGACAGATTTTGCCACTCTACCCAATGAAATTTTAGCATAAAGTGAGGCTGGTTTTCCTGTTCTCTTGACCTGAATGACTCTGTTGCTGTTTCAGAGAAAACAGTGTGGAAATAATAGCTCTGATTTCTTATAATTTAGCAAACCTGTGAGTTTTTAAAAGGAATCTTATCACCTAGGACATCTGTTGAACATAACAAGCAGTGAGGGAAGGAAGCAAGTGATGGGAGAAAGAGAAAAGAAACAGAGGGAAGAATAAAGGTAAGAAGAAGAATGAAAAGAGAACATCAAGACGAAGGATGACATTCTGACAGTGCTTTTAGGAGCTTGGGTGATAGAGCTTTTCTGGAAAAGAGCAGCGGAAGTTTCCCATTTTGATATATTTTTCTTTATCATTGATACTTCGAGGTAAAACATGCTGGAAATGTGTGGATAAACAAGATGCAGCAAGAGAAATGTTGAATATGGCTGTCAAGGTATGGATTACCAGTGTCCTGAGATATTTTTGCAAACCCTTCAGTGGGGAAATATTGACAAAGTGTAAAAGTTTAGAGGCTGTGGTCAAGATCTGAAGCCCAGACAGCTCAGACTAGCCCAGTCCTAGTCCCAGTACACAAGAAGTTCTGAATGTGCTGGAGGGTTAAGAACCACAGCACAATGGTACTGTATGCTCTTCATCTCCCTGGGACACCTCAGAGCTGAAGCTTACCAGCATTGGCAGCCAGGAGGGTTTAAATTCATTTGAAATAAACCTGAGAGCTTTTCCCTGAGATATTTAGGTGTTCTTCCCATGGAAAAAGAGATTTTGCAAAAAAAGCTCGTAGTTCTTCCATATGCTTCTAAAAAAATGATCCCTTTCTTGTGGGAAAGGGAAAGAAGTTGAATGAAAACATGTTTTATGGCCAAAAAAAGAGGCAATTTTTCTAAGCTTGTAGCTGTCTTTGGCCAGAAAGGCTTTTATGGGTGTTTACCTTATTGGCAGCTGGTAAATATACTGAACAGCTTTATGAGAAATTAAATTCTAAATGTCTACAGATTTAATATTTCTGTTGCTGTTATCAAACTATGATTTGAGGCCAACTTAATGGAATCTTGATGTGATAAGGGTTTTTACTTCAAAAAGAGTATTGTTATATTGTTTGTGGGGGTTTCTTTTTAGACTGCTGTCAGCCAGGAATATAATGTTGAGGGAGTTTAAATTAAGAAATTAAGAGGAAATGTACTTGTACAGGCATTAAGATAGAGGGAAGGGGGAAATGCTGGGGAGATGCTGCATCTATATTAGTGTTTGTGATTTGAGGCTAAAATTACACTTTTAAGCTCCACAAATACAAGAAAAGAAAAAAAAAAAGAAAAAAAGAAAGATTGGCAATAAGGCAATGACAGAGCAAGAAAGCAAGATAAACACAATGAGGAGCAAGTGCAATTTCTTTAAAGTAGACTACCGATTTAGATAATTTGCAGGCATCTGGGCATTGGGGCTATCAACACAAACATCTTAATTGCTTTCCCACAGGTCTTACACAGTAGTGCTTCTTCTTTGTCCATTTTTTCTTGAAAGGCATCTTGTTGAACCTTTCCTAGACAATTTTCTTTTTACCAGTTTGGAATTTTTTGCACTTTCAAAAGTTACTCAGTTTCCTGTAATCTCTTAATCCAGTAAATTTTTTGTTCTTCAGTCAGTTGTTACTGACAGGGAGAAACTCGTGTTTGTGTGGTCCATTCATTAGTCTGAATAAATGAGAATAAATTTTCTACAGGTAATGTATTTGCAATTATTATTTTCTCTGCTTGAAGTTGTGAATACATCAAAGAAAGAATCAGATCATGTTGATCATTAAACCTTATTTCTTCTACTGAATAAAGAGCTGAACAGAGAAAAATTTTTTAGTTGTAACAAACCCCCACATAAGAAACATAACACTCCAGTGGAGAAGCGCACAATGTGAAATGTGGCTGACACCTATCCTCTTTCCTTAAGTGCTCTTTGGGTTTTGGACCTGGACTGCTGTGTTTGCTGAAAAATCCAACTACTCTACCAAGATGAATAAATATAGAAAGATTTCAATGGGATGTTGGAAGTTTTGTTCTGTTTCTGTTTTCTCTTTGTATAACTGTGCAGTGGAATGATAAAATTTCTTGTTCAGTAATGCTGGCTCAGAAAGATGTTACCTATTTGTTAGTTTTGTCTATGTCCATGAAAAATATGTGGTTTATACTTGAAAAAAAAGTACCAGATGAAATCCCCTTTTTTCCATTTTGTGCATTTTTTGTGTGAAAAACACCTGACAAAGTGAACATAGGGCAATACAATTTTCCTTATCCTTGAAAAACAGAAGAAATTAATCAAATTTTTTAGTAGAAATATTCTTCAGAATCCTTACACTAATAGAAACATTCAATAAGATTATGCCTTCATGTCTTAGCCCAACATGATGGAAAAAAAGATAATTAAACTGTTGAGAAATGTCACAGCATTGCTGCCTGTGTGTTTGCATAGGCAGAGAAACACAAGGAGATTGTAAAGGGCTCTTGCACATAAATGTTGAATTAGAAAATATGTGTTCTTACAGTGAAACCATCAGAGAAGGCAGAGGCAGGGGCTGACTGGGATAACAGGATTTCTGTTCTGTGAACAAGTGCCTCAGCGCTTGTTAAGAGACATGGATAGCAGATGTTAGCATACTGAAAGTGGTGTTTTGGCAATGACAGAGTCAGGTTTCCTGCTAGGTTCTAGCAGAACCTAGAAGGGACAGTTCTGCTTCAGCATTTCAAATGAGCTGCATTGCTACTACTGTCACCCTCTCCTCTTCTCTGAACCAGGCTTTCTGACTACTCTGTCTTGTAGGAATACCCCTATGTTCAACTTTCGACATGAAGACCAAGTAAACAGAATTTGTGTCAAAATGTCAATTTTGCTCAGTATTTTCTGCTTTCATATTTGTCTGTTACTCCTTCTTGATATCTTTTGTTGATTTGCATTTCTTGTCTTCCATGCAAAAATTAAAAAAAAAAATCTGTTAATTGAATAAAATAAAATAAAAAGGGGAGAATTATTTTTAAGTTAAAATAATGGGGTTTTTTTCAATGATTGAGAAGGCCTTAATAGAAAGTCTGATCTTCTTGCCAACAATTTAACTGTGGGTACAAAACTGTGTTTGAAGTGGAGGGGTGTTATGTAGTGCAGTGAGTAGTTCTTATCCAAGGGGATGATATAACAGCAAAATACTGTTTCCATCAAATGATGTGTTGTCATAACACTCAATGCTATCCGTATAAGCAGTAGTTCATAATAAAAAGTAATGGGTGTATAAAGTATTTAAAACACATTTTTATTTTGAAATGGATCATGGACAAATATATGGGAAGAACTTCAGCTTCACAACAGTTCTATAACATGAAATGAGATTTATTTAGTGGCACATAAAGCTACATCACCAGGACAGGAAGTGAAGAACACCATGTTCATCTGAAATTTATGTTCCCAGCTGTGGTTCCCAGGGATTTCCAAGACAGAATGGGTAGTCCTTTGGGCAGAAGTCAGTTCTTTCAACTTTTGCAGCTTAATTTTAGCCAGGTGGATGCAAACCCTTTTTTTCTTGTCCTTAATCTGGTGGGCTTGTGTTGGATGCCACAGACCTCCCTTTATTCCCATGGAAGCTGACTAGTTTAGGTGTGTGGAGTGCAAGCCAAGAGCAACAAGACGTGACCCAGAAGTTTTCACCTGAAAATAGGCTTATGAGGAATCCAGAAATACCCAAACAGAGGGAGCAAAATTGACACCTCAGTTCTGGAAACAGGATCCTAAAGAGTAATGTTTACTGCATGAACAAAGCATCAGAAAAATAGCATAGCTTTCAATGACAGTTGTTATCTAAATTACTTAATAGCAAACTTGCAGACTTGCACTTCCACTCAGCTTACTTTGAGACAGATTTTTTTTCTGCTTTGAAACAGCTCATAGTCATATTAAAAGGTTGTTTCATTTTTTCAAGAATTATTACTGGATTAAAAACTTTTTGAACCATTTCATGGTAAAGTGGATTTCTTTTCAGTCCCAAGCCAGAGAAGAGACCAGATGTGCTCCCTTGAGAATATTTTTGCCGAACTCTAAGCAGACAAATCAACCCCCCAAATCCAAGAATTTCCAGTGTTGAATGACTGTTTTTTTTCCAGTGTTGAATGACTTGATCTCGCTGAAAGAAGGCCTGCAGTTTCGGGGTGGGGAGGAGAAGTGTCCCACCATTTTGGTTTACTCTGTACTTGGCACATTCAGTCCTGCAAAACATTTTCCTTCTTTCAGACCACTTAGAGGTATAGTACACATCTCCTCGAATGCACTCAGCTATTGCACCATTAGCCACTGGCATAACTACTGAGCACTTGCTGAAGTGCTCTGAGAATATTATATCCTACAAAATTTGCTCTACCAAGGCTTTTGCAGACTCAGTTTGTTCCTTTCAAGCTACTCAGCAAAGGGAAAGAAACCACCCTCTGTTACATGCAGAACTTTTTAGGTCTCAGAGAGCAGAAGTGACTTTGGCTGTCCAGGGACTCATTCTGTCAAACGCACCCCCCACCATTACCATTTTGATATCACTACTGTGGTGCTGATTAGAGTTTTTAAGCAACTCTGGTGGTTTTAGCATCTGTGGCAGTGAATTTAATTGGTGCAGCAGTGCTGTGTTAAGCAGCTGAAGTGCCCACAAGGGACTGCCTGGCTCCCAGCTCTCTGTGAAGACAGGAGGAGATCCTCAACAGCTTGTCCACAGTAGCTGATGATCTTATCCCTTATGCTCATGTTTTGCCAAGGCTTAATGCTGTGGGCAAACATGATGCTACAGCTTCATCTGTGCCTTCTGAACAGGGTACTTCCTTGAACTACTCATATCTGAAGGAAACCTTGTGAAAGGCTTAGATGAGGACTAAAGTATTGGCCAGAAAATACAGAGCCAGAAATACAGCAGCCACACAACAAAAATGCACTAATCAATTTCAAATAGTTTGGCCCTGAAAGCACAGCTGTAATGTCAGATCAGGTCACATCAGCTGGGGGCGGGGGGAGCAGTGTGGTGCTGCTGCATGACCCAGCAAGATCCTGCCCTTATTACAAGGACTTTGTGTCAGGAATAAGGCTATGGTTCCAAATCTTTTGCTGGCTGTGTGGTTCAGACACTATTGTAAATGTAAAATAAGTACAGAAATCACCTTATAAAAAGAAAAGGGAAAAATAATTCAGGTCAGGTGTAGAATGTTTCTGCTCATATTTATTCCATTCTGATTTTTCTGAAACCATTCAGAAGTGATTTTTTCCAGGCATTAAAAGGTTTTGCTTGAGATCAGCTGCTTTTTTCACATCCTTGGCTTTACCAAATCATCAGGTCTTGAGGGCATTGCCCTGTGAGAACAGATAAATGGGGAAGGTGAGCTCATACACACCATAGAAAGCTCAACACCAATTCCCAGGTAAATAACAGTTGCTGACAATTTCCCATTACTATGCTTTTTCACTGCAGGGGATTTGTGTGAATTTTCTCTAACTGTGCAATCAAGTAAAACCTGCAGTCTTGAGCACTTGGTTAATACTGTCTCTTTGGCACATCATATAGATAAGTAAATTTTTTTTTTTGTAGTAAAGTTCATGTTCCAGCATTATACTCTCACTTATGAAAGTATTTGTAATGCACTCTTAAGCAATTGCTTTTAGTTGACGAGCTTGAGATAAATTACACCTTTCTGTGTCTTATAGTTTTTCTTTAGATTTTGTTTCCACAAAAAATAAGAGGGCTGGATAATTTTCTCAGAGTCCTAGCTCAGGTTCCATTGCTCTTCTTTCTAACCAAGTATTTTAACAAATACTATCATCAAGAAAATATAGGCGATTTGCACAGTGCAGCCTCCTTTATGGATTATAAATGCTGACAGGACCTACAGGCTGTTAGACCACCAGGTATTTATGTGGTCTGTCTTCTTAAGTGTTGTTGGAGCTGACTGCATACCTTTTCCTGACATGAAATGTGTTCTCCAGCAAAGTGTGAGCCACACAGAGGAAAGACTCTCTCCTGATGTTGCTCTTCGTTGCATCTTTACTGTTTTACTGTAGTAAAACATACAGTAAAGCAAGCATCTCAAAGGTGGCAAGGAATTCAATGAGAGACTTTTTCAAACTGAAAAATCAAAGTTGCAATCAACAGATTTTCAGAATATTTTCTCTCATCAGTGAGAAAATTTTTTGCTCTGCTCTTTTAATTTTTTTCAGAAATGTGATGCTCATAGACTTTCTGTCTTATCTTTGAATTTCTAGATAAAGAGGCAATTTGAAAAGCTGTACTGTTTAAGTATGAATATGAATAACTTAACAATATAAATCTCTGAAATCTTGAAATAAAGCAATATCCTGGGAGGATTGTTTTGTCCTTTAATTTTTTTTTCCCTAACTCAAGATGGTCTCATTTCTCAGCAACCTTGGGATTTGTGATAGTCTGGCTTTTTATCTCTCTTTCCTCCATCCAGTAATTTTCTTCATGCCATAATTATTCTTGTGTGGAACTACTACTTTAATATGTGATGAGCACAGAAGTTTCAGTACTAATCACCAAGACCTGAAATGTTTCACTACAAATCATTGCTGCTCTCTCTGCCAGCAGTGAAACCACACAGTCCTTTTGTCTCTCTTGCTGAAACAGAAATAGTGCTCTTTACAAGATAGTGCTCAGCTCACCCTGGCTCAGGAGTAGAAAAATATTATTTCAATCATAGAACTTTCTAAATAATCCTACTTTAGAAGACAAGGTTCTTGTAGTTTCAGTTGTGTGTCTGAAATCTAATCACCAACTCTTTGGCAGGTCTTTAGCAGATTGGCTTGCAGGCTTAATATGCTGTGTTCCCTCTTCCCTCATGGCATGTCTTGTCCTCTTGCCTGGGACTGCTCCAAGGAGGCCTTTTCACTCTCTACAGCTTCCTGAAAGGAGATTGCAGCCAGGTTGGGGTTGGCCTCCTCCCGGGATAAGAGGACCTAGCCTTAAGCTGCACCAGTGGAGGTCAGACACCAGGAAGAATTTCTTCACTGAAAACAGCTTTGGAAGAGCTGTTCAGGGAAGTGGTGGAGTTGCAATCACTGGAATTGCTTAAAAAAAAGTATTTGATGAGGTACTTAGTACTGTCTTAAGTTGATATGGTGGTGTTTGGTCAAAGGTTGGACTCTGTGGTCTTGGAGATGTTTCCAAATTTAGCAATTCTCTGAATCTATGATACTTGCCTTTGTGCCATAATTCCCATCTTACTGTTCCCACTTCATAGGCCAGGGTATGGTGTTCAGCACCCACAGCATGGGGCACCATAGTAGATCTGTGGGAAATGGGCAGGATCACATAAGTGAGAAAATTTGCCCTGCACTGCTTCCTTCCACCTCTGTCTGAAGAATCTGATGTTAGCTTCTCTTAAAAAGAAGGGATGAGCTAGATAAATGCAGCCTGACATATCCTGTGTTCACAGACAACCTTGTTTGTTAATGAACAAAGCTGGATCTGCTGTTTGCTCACTTTTCACAATGATTTATCATTTGGGGATGCATTTTTCATGAAGAATAAAAAAGTTTGAAAACACCTGAGGCATTTAGACAGGCTCAAAGCTTGAAAAAAGTCTTTTAACTTAGATGTTCTGCTAGCTGAATTAAATAAAATTATATTGGTAATACATATCAATTCATCCCACAGGTTGCCTCCAGGTACTTAGGAAAAAACACAAAATTTAGTTAAATCCAAATTCATTTGTGTAGAGGCAACCCATATACGAGAATGCTGCATATAACAAATCAAAAGTAAAAAGAAAGACTTGATGGTAGTTAAAGAGGAAATTTTTTGCTGTGTACTTGCAGCATATTTGAGGGTGTTGTGATGGGAGTGCCATATAACTTTAGGGGGGAAAAAATAATATTTTAAAGACATTTTGTGAGGTTTTAACACTGTTTACACTCAGGTGCCTGCTATATGAACTTGATATGTGCTGATGCTAGTACTCCTTCTGGAAAGAGAGGGGTGACATCTCTTCTGAAGGATGAGCTAGTGCACAGACAAGCTACTCAGGTATTCTGGAGGAGGATAGCTGCATCTCATTGCAGGGACAGCATACTAACCCTGCTGGTATCCCTTTGCTCCAAAAACCTATCTTCTATTTCACTGTGAGTTATCCTAAGCTGGCTTTGTCCCTGGGTCAGGCACTCAAGGAAAGGGTTTGCAGCCTAGGTTGCACCCGGAATGTGATGAGCAGAATGTGGCAAAGTCATCATCACATCAAAAGTCTGGATTTGTCCTCAGTTTCTTTTGCATGAAGTCAAAATCACTAAAGATCCAAAATGCTTTAAGAAATCCTTGGTTTAAGATCTGTAATGCACATCCTTGTGGAGCATCAGCCTGATATTGAGTTCAAGGGTTTCCTTTGAGTTTTGCTGTTCTGAGAGAGTTTGGGAGCTGCTTGAAGTACATTCATAGACCAGGCCAGATCAAGATGCTTTATTGTGTGTGCACAGAGGGAGCAAATATCAACATTTCTGTAGAAGGAAAAGAAAAGATAATTTTTACTACATGGAATTGTTTTCAGAAGTAGGACATTGGAGATACAGATGTGAGCAGTGTTGTATTTTAGACATGATTGCATGAGGAAAACGGAGAGCAAGAACATAAAGGCACAGAGTTTTAGGACTAGGACAGCTGACACAAATTGAAAAAGAAAATGAATACTTCATACCATATTACATCAGCTCAGATATAAAAAACAAGAAAATGACAATGCCATCCCTTCCTTCAAATGTATCATCTTTACCTCTCTGTTTAGGATTGTCAACAAACTCTCTGAGGGTACACAAAAGAATGTGAAAAATTAAAATATTATGTCAATATTGTTTTAAATACAACTTCTTTGAGTTGTAATAGAATTTCATCCCAATGATGAAGGAAAAAACAGCCAAATAAGTTAAACCAGAGCCATGAAGCCATTCACATGAAAATGTGAACCCAGCTGCTTCCACTTAACCATGACTCTTCTTTGGAGAAATTGGGAGATCTGGATACCGTTAAAGGAGTCCAGGAGGGCTGTGAATACAGCTATGCGTGGAGAGACAAACAGCTTAAGAAAAACATGCCAGGTTGAAAAGCCTTGGGTTCAGCTTAAGCTAACCTGCAGAAGGCTTTTGGCTCACTAGAGAGGTATGAGAAAGTGTGAGGAAAAAGGACTGACAGATCCTGGGAGAAACTGAATGCACATCTAGCCTTTTCAGGAAGGACTGTCTTTCTCCTTCTCTCTCTTACTAACCAGGTGACAATTATAATACATCTATGCAGAAGAAAACTTCTATCTCCCTGAATAAGAGAAGTATTGAAGTCATGGGAATTCTTGAAAGTGTTAAGCAACCTTATTGTGACATGAAGCAATTTTTAACTTGTCAGTGCCTATGGGAGGAATAAAGCTTGAGCACTTATTTTGGATTTCTTCAAAATCAGGAAATTCTTGCAGTTATTCAGAACTCTCAAAGGGATGAGAATCAAAAGACAGGATGGTCAAAAGTTTGGAGTGTCCTGAAGAGATGAATAGGGTTGTTACAAGTGTGTTTAGGCATGGTGATTTACTGGCAGTGAAAATAATGGTAGGGGATGCCTTATCTGGCATGTAGCAAAAGTGTTCTGTGCTGTGAAAAAAGCTTGTGGGGCCAGCCTCAACTGAGAGCCACATAACAGCTGTCACTCTGCATGTCTGGCTGACTGGCTTTCTCAAGACTGAATTAAACAGCCCTTGGCCTGTGCATTCAGTTCTAAGCAGCACAAATATTTACATAGAAGCTTTCAGACTCATTTCCTGCAGCTGGGGTAGCCCGTAGACAGGCTCACTCTCATGGGGGAGGGCTCTTCATCCCAGCGGCAGCTCCTGCACTAGAGGGAGAACAGCCCCCATGCTCAGGACACTGCTGAGGTAAAGTGAAATGCAAGACTTTCAATTTTGCCAGTCATGGTAACCTCTAGGCCTGTTTGAGCCTATTAACCTGCCAGTGTGTTCCAACAGCAGTTTCCTAAGCCAGATGTTAACTCAGGATTTCAGGTGGGTGACCTGCAGGCCATAATCTAGATGTGTGTGTTTTTCAGAAATATCTTTCATATGCTCCTGTTTGGTAGGCTGGCAGATTGTCTTTTATTACTGCAAATTGCTTTCATGGTGTTTAGTTTCAGCTGTTCTGTCATACCAGGAAGTTTTTTCTCACCTGGCTCAGGAGAGACAGGAGCGCTGCTTGAAACTGTCTGTGATAAACATGCAAATAACCTCATCCAGACCTGGATGTGTATTTTCATTTCTCAAAAAGGCGGTCTTCTTTCTAACTGGGGCTTTTGCTCTGTCCTTGAAAGAGACAGGAGATAGTTGCAGAATGCAGATCTGTAGGAAAGTTTTCAACATCCTGCTGTGTGATGGCCTATACCTTGGATTTAATTTCAGGTCACTTTCTAGCACTGGGTATTTAATTTCTCATCTGTCCTATGAGTCCTACTTTACTTTACAATTGTGATGCCTCTGAAAGCTCCTGCCAACAGTTTGCCATCTGTTTTAAACTAAAACCATTTAGTTTCTCTTGATGTGAGACAAAACCATCTGATACGAAAATATGAACAGTAGGTGGCCAGCTTATCACTTTTTAATGTACATGAGAACTCACAAACAGTATGCAGAGGCTTTGGTAACATTCACCATCCATAGATCCTTCCAGAGAGCCTCATTCAAGGCTAAGTGCAGCCATCTCCTAGATGTGCAAGATTATGACTCCTCTTTAGCTCAAGAAACTGTTCTTTTATCATCACCACTGTTCATTTAAAATAGGTGTGAAACTATAAGAAAACTTGTGTTTGAAAGTATTCTAGCTTTTCTTAATTTATGAGTCTTTAAAATTATTTTCCTTTGTGCTCCTGGAAGTTCCTTAAGTGCTCCTGGTGTGAGTAGAGAGGGAAATGATTGCTCATTATGTCACTTATAAGAGAAATTAGGACTGTCAGGTGAAAATAGCAGGAGATGGATTAAAAACAAGAGGTAGTTCTTGTGTGTGGCACTCCTGGCCAAAGCTTGTCTGCAAATGGTTTAGGGGATTCAAGTGGAGGCAGAAAAAGTTAATGAAGAGAACTACACTGTGGAGCTTTCTTAGATCTTAGAGTTGTAAATACAACATCCATCTCAGGAAGCTGGAGGCTGAGAAGCACATGACAAAAATGTTGCTGTTTGTTTGACTTCTGCTTTTCCTCCCTATAATCTCTTCTGGCCACTTTCAGGACTCAGAGGTTTTGTCAGAACTAGCACAGACTAGAGACATGGGATATCGGAGACGTGGACTGTGGTATACCTCTGCCATCATCAGGGGGAAGAAAATTTTCCTTCTGATGAATGGACAGTGACTGCCATGTGACAAAGAAATACTCTCCAAGCCAGCTTAGACTGAAAGAAGCTTTGGTTTTCAAAACTGCCTTTCATTACTTCAGGCTATTTTCTCAAATTAAGGAACAAAATGGAGGCACCAGTGAAGTACCTTATATCAAAAATACACATTTCAGTTGAGATGAACCAACATGAAGCAACAGACAAATCAATAATGATGCATCATAAGAGCCAAAATCTGTAGGTACTCTGCTTTGTAATGGTGCTAGTTTTTAGCTGAAATTGTGGCTTACCACCTGAACCACTCCAGCAGTGGGGTAAAAGACCTCAAAGCAGGTCTCAAATGAATTAATTTTGCTCTATCTCTTATAAAGGACTACCTGCTGGTAAAGCTGGAACAAAGCAGAATATGAGGAGGGCACTAAGAGAGCCATGGATGGATGAGGGAAAGTTAGGTAGCAGTGGAAGGATTTCGGATGGAAGATAGAAGAAGCAAGAGGAGCAACTGTCTAGAAATTTACAGAAATAAAATTTCTGTAGAAAAATTGCCTATAGAAACAGAAAATTTCTTAGAGAATTGCCTAGAAAAACAGAAAGATCTCCAAAAACTATTCTCATTCAGAAAAAGAATGTATCCTGAAAAAGTAGCTGTATAAGAGAAGAGGCAGATGAACCTGTAGCCTATTGCACTGTGATAAAATGGAAAGGCCACAGTTTGCAAGCGCTGGTCACTTAGGAACCAGGTAAGACCTGTGGTTCAGCAAGATACTGACCTCGATGCTTCTACTGTACTTGTAAAAGTGATCTAATGACTTAGGGAATATTTTTCAAGAGTTATCATGGGGGGATTTAGGAGTACACAGATCTTTTTCTATCAAATACTCTTATGCTCCCAAATTAAGCTCTCCTAAAATCTCTCTAGTAACCATTATTTGTAATACAGCCCAATTCTAACAGTTGCATCTTAATTTTTCCCTTTCATTTATGAAATATTAGTGATCATTTTAGCTGCTTGAAAGATAAAGGACAATGCTACAAATTGTATTTCTTCCAACTTGCCTTTTTATAATTAGTTCCCAGCCGTCCTTTTTCATCATTCCTAAAATGTAACTGAACCAGTGATAGAGAGGAGAAGGAAACAAAAAGAAATCAAAACTGTGTTTGATCAGTATTGGAGTATGTATCGATCTTAAACCAAATGCTTCTGGCAGCTTTAAAAAAAAAAAAAAGGAAAACAAAGAAAGAAACTGTATAAGGGGACAGTCATCCACAGATCCCTGTTAAAAATAATTAAAAGCACAAACCCAGGGATTCTCATGGGGATATGCATCTTCTTAAGATAAGGTAATGGTGCTGTAGCTCTAAGTGATTACATGAATTGATGCCTTGATCATAGCACTTCAGATAAGGCACAGACAAATCAGTGCTGCCATTGGCACTTAGGAGAAAGAGGAGAAATGGGTGCAGTTTCTGGGACCATTCTCAGTGC
>VWZN01014801.1:134665-153182 GCA_013396955.1 Regulus satrapa
CAGTAGGGGAAACTTTTTTGTAAGAGAAATTTTGTTTTAAAACAGAGAGAAACTTTTTACTGGATTTGGGGCTTCAAATTGCTTGGTTTTTTCCAAGATGCAGTTTTAGTCAGCCTGGTGGTTACACCTTACTTTGCTGGGTTTCCCATTTGAAAAGAGGATATATCTTTCCTTACATCTATGCAGAACAGGCGAGACTTTCAGTTGTCTGCACATCACTTGTCCTTTGGTCTGGTTATCACAGTTCATTCCAGATGAAGTTCAGGTCTAGTACAACCCTATGCAATCCCTACAGAGTGAGTCACATATGAAATTGTGTGAGTGGAAACACAGACTGATTCCACGTAAATATGGCCCATAAAATTCATATTGATAACCACTTTAATGTGAGCTAGATTATTTTTCCTATATGTAAATTGAAAGAGCCAGTTCTGCAGTACCTTTTTATTCACTCTCCTATAGTAGACAAAAAAATAGTTTGTTCTGGTGATTGCAGTGTGAAAAAACTCTTTTTCCAGCAGGCTTTACATGTAATCTCTCCAGATGGCCACTCCGTTAGCAAAGGGGAATAAAGTAGGAGCCTCCTCAGGATGTGAAGCTCAGCTGGATTTTCAAAGCACAGGCTGATCCCAAGATCACCCACCTTTGCCTTGAGACATTTTGTACTGCACCTCTAAAGCTTGTCATCCACAGCTGCCATGCCTGACCTCACCATACATTCAGTATAGAAACAGCTTCCTAGAAAACACAAGGAGTGAAAAAAACTACCCCAGTTTCCTTATCATAAGCACATTTCCAATGAATAGTATTGATGAGGGGATTTGATGAAAAATTCACTCTTAAACTCATGCAACTATTCCTCCCTTCCCAACATTGACTTCATATGGAAGACTATTCTTAAATTGCTTTAAACGTTAAGAAAAAGAAAAGCATGAAAATATGAAGCATAAGGCCATAAGCCTTAGCTGTACTTTCTTGTTCATACACATTTATGACACAAGTTTTTCAGAAAGGCAGAAAGGCTGTGTGTGGTGCAGTATATTCCACCTAAGCAAAATCAGGACACTTCTGAAAGATTTCTATTTCGTAGTTATGAACTGAATTGCAAGTAGTAATTAACCAGGAAAAAAAAAAAATCAAAATTTAGGCGGCTGCTTCTAGTCAGATAAAAGTTAAGCACATGCTTAGATTTAATGAGATACCTTGAAAAACCCACTTGTGTCAGCATGAATGTTTATATTATGCATATATTTACAGTTAAGAATATATTCACTGTGGAATGGAAACTTCAAGAAGTTCTTTCAAATAAATTGTGATCCCAGGAAGAAATAAAAGTGATAAAAGTGGTGAAACCCCCATGTGTTTAGATTTGCTGCCAAGGCAGAAAACTGACTTTCTGCAGTGTCACCACTACACTGAATGTTAAAAAATAACATCTAATCACCTTAATTTTTAAAATGTCTGTCAAAGCATCATAGTGAAGACACGTGGAAGGAAAGATCTGGTCAGATGAATACTCAGTTTTCACTTTACACAGAATTTGAAGTCAAACACTTTTTGGAGGTATGCAACACAAGGATAAGAAACAATGTTTTACAGACTGCAGCACAGGCTAATAATTAAGAGATGTAACAAAACAAGGGTCCTTGCGTGGGAGCAGCTGAGAACTGGAGCAAGCTGTAGAGTCTACATCAGGACTCTGCAAAATCTCATTTGATGGAGATTGTGATGCCTCTGAAAGCTTCTGTACTTTGAAAAAATTTGAACCCTAGGTGTCAAAAGAACCCTTTCCAATCTGAGTTATTCAGTGGTTGAAATGTTAACACCAAGCAAGTAAGAGAGAAGCAAGTGGAGGAATGTAAGATAACACAGCAGAAGTGAATAAAATCAAGGATGAGTTTCTGTGAAGGTGGTGGATTTGTTGCCATAGACTTCATTATTGAGAAGAGCATGATACCTGAAATTATCTCCTCTGTGAAGACTTTGGTCTCCTGAAACTGTGCAGCATGTGCCAGGCAGGATTATCTGAACTACTTAGATGTCTTTTGTTTGGATTCATGCCAAGAGGCCACTCTGCCTCTGGGTCTTTCAAATGTCTTTAAATCATTCATGTCGGGACTGCTGGAATCTAACCTGTTCTTAGACTCAGGTACAGGTAAAGCATAACTTCAAGTGTAGAAGTAAACTCAAGATTGCTGACTTTGGTTCTCCAACAAGAGGTCACACACAACTAAAAGTGGTCTTAAAGAATGAGTCCAGATCAAACTTTCACCACCTACAGAGGTGTATTACAGAATCATTCTGAAATGCGCTTGGAAATGGTCCAAATCTGATGGAAGTTAAAAAAAAAATTACAGTAAACTGTAGGGTGTTGAGAAATGGTAGGAAATAATTTTAAGAATCTTACTTGAAGCTTCTATTTTGGGATAAATTGCTACTAGTGAATTAATGTAGAAAAATATTTGTGGTATTTTCAAAAACTGAGAACAAAATTTTGCTCTGACCTTATTCATGTGCCTTTTGATCTACTTAGTCATAGATCAAATCTATCCAGGTGTCCATGAAAAGCTGTTTTAAAATAAATCCATCAAATAAACTATCCCAACATGAGCATAACTAATCAGTATTGCATCATCCAGTTGAGAAAAGAGAAGCTGAACACAGTTACCATGGTAACCATTCTCTGTTTGACTACACACTTGGGAGTATCACGTTTTGAAAAGGACTATTTGCATCATATTTGTCCCAAACAATTCTCTTTTCCTGTTTTAAATAGGAGTCCTTATATTTAATGCAAATATGTCAAGAGAAAAACTCATGCTGCCCTTCTAAAGCATACTCAACGTCACATCAGGTAGGCTTGGACATCATAAATTGCAAGTGGAATATGAAGGAATGGCATGCCAAAAATCTTTAACATAATTTCTACTCATGCCTTATGCCAATCTCTCAGTCCTGCCAGTGTAAACTAATGATCCTAGGATGGGATTTGATATACTCTGGCACCTGAAAGAAACTGTCAGTAGTTTTTGGAAGTAAAAATGTGGGAATTCTTAATAGAATTTACCAACTCCAGGATATCACCTGCTGAAGGCTGTTTGACAACAAAAATCAGTACATGCTCAAGGAGAGAATGGTGGCCTTATCCAGAGAGGAGACAAAAAACCCCTGTGTTTTACTGTGAGCAAACTTTCCTCCTTTTTTTTCTCTCTCTTACAATAGTCCATCCTTTTGCTCACTTGACCAGCTGAATGGTCAGAGTCCTACCAAATCTGTGTGCCTGGATGAAACAGACATGGCCTGAACCATGCAGACAGGTACTGCATCTGAAAATCTGCTCATTCAAGTGGACATGCCAGGTAGCAGAGAGCAGAAGAGCTGCTTTGAAGTCAGGATGAGAGCCTGGATCAGAACTAAGTTATCTAGAGACATAATCACTGTACTGCAGAGTCCTCAGAGACAGGTCAGGATTCAAACACAGTGTTCAAAAATTGAGTTGGTGTTACTGAAGGGGAAGCCATGTGTGTGTTCAAAACCACATTTATCTCCTTTTTGCTTAGTAGTTGGGCTCTGTGTTTACTCCAGCAACTATGACATATCCCAATATTTGAGTAGCTGGGAAACTCTGGAGGGACCCAAGTATCACTTGCCAGAAGAACACCCTGAGCTTGAACTGACTCAAGACTGCATACAAAGAAAACATGGACACTAAGTTGTTCGTCTTGAAAGCCATCAACTTCTTTTCAACCTAGCTCTAGCCACTATGTATACCAGAAAAAAAATTATAATTCTCATCAGTTGCATNAAATGATAATTCTCATCAGTTGCATATGAGTTCTACAAGGTTGTCTTACTCTGGTTTCTCCCCCAGTCTCTGTCACATGCAGAGTGGCTCCACATTTTATGTGCTAACTACAGAACTTCATTCGATACTAGCATCTAATAAAATTGTAAAGGAAGAGGTAGTTGATGCACAGCTGATAAAAACAAGAACTGGAATGGGACACTACAATGAGAAGAGTCATATCTGGTTCAACTTCCAAAGCTTAAAGAATTCTGAATATATCAAATGGTGAGACACCACCTGGCTTATCCTTGATAACACCAGCAAGAGAGTAATTTTTAAGTGTAATATGCTTTTTTTTTTTTTTCTGTTTAGAAGGACTTTGTCTAATAGAATAAGAGGAATAGTCTACTGGAATTTCCTACATGGAGTACCAGGAGGCAGCTGTCCTCAAACAAGGATGAATGCAAGCCTGGCTAACACTGAGGCTACCCAAAAATGACATTTTGTAGCTTTTTTTTTTTCATGATGACATAGACATAAAAGAGCATGTTGTCTTATCATCTGGTAGGACACTGAAAAGTCCTGAAAAATATTATAGGTCAATTTTTTTCAAAGCAGTTTCTTCCAAGTGTATCTGATAAAAACTTTTTTACATCTGGCTGTTTTCTAAGGCACATGTAAAACTATTATTTTGAAAATCTCTCCTTTAGCCCTAAAAGAAACAACTAACCCCTTAGCCAGTATCAGAGCTACTTGAACACAGCAAAAGAACACTAAATTAACCATTTACTATTTTGAAATAATGTAAGACTTACCAAGACTTCTTAGGCTTGATAAAAAAATTATTTTCAACTTAAATTGCATCTCTCCTCATTATTTCATTTCTCCTCATTGTCACTGTGCAACAGATATTTTGCATGTTGAGGCAAATCCACCAGCTCCTGGTGCTGCTCATCTTCACTCTCATTCACCGTGCACATAGTGACTCAGTGCTGAGTTACCCCGCATGTAAACAGAGTGCCTTAGATCCTGAGTGCTGATGAATTTCTCTGATATGCTGATGATTTGTTATCTTTCCAGACACTGTGGTAAGTCACGTGATTTGATGAACTGTTTCTATAATACCAGTCTGTTCCCACAAGCATTGATGACAGCCAGGAACAGGGAACCTGTCTGCATTAAATCAGGAGTGTGTTGAAGTCTGTCACTTCAAGTGACTCTGACTCTCAGTGCTCTCTTCTTCATTGAGTGTCTGCTTGAAAAGTGATTGGTCTTGCCACCCATTGATATGGCAGGTGTTACAGCACGATATTTCAATGAAGGGATTCCAGTTCTGCTGGTTTTACAATATGACATTTTTCTTGAGCCACAAAAAGTTTTTAGAGGGAAGTTCTTTGCCTTCAAAGTAGCTGTTAACCACAATGGCTTGCATACCATTTTCATGTTTCAGAAATATTTGTCCTGCATGGCTATAATTTTGATGAACAGATGAGGAAAGATCAAGCAAGCAGGAATACCAGGTGAGGATGTTAACCTAGGATGGATGAAGCCTAGATTCAGTCCTTGTTCCAGTAATTTATTTTTTTTTCAACTTAAATAAAAGACTGGATCAAATACAGAACAGGAAGGATTTTTTTCTCTTTAATTTCAGGGTCACTTTTGGTATGGCTCCAGCTCTTGTCCAGATAATATTCTCTAGTGCAACATCCCCCTGTGGGAGGTCTAAATTCTGCATGCAGACAGAACCCAAGAGGACTGAGCACAAGGTTGATGAGGAGAAAACTACTGACAGCTACAGAGAAGTCTAGAATTTGTTGCTGGTCACTAGGTGATGTATGTGGGGACCAGGTGAGTATTAAAGGGAAGCATATCAGAAGTTACAGAAATGTTGTTCCTGTTTTTGAAAATCTTGACCTTCTTCTTATCTTCCAATTAATTAGATTTTCCCCGGGCTGTGATTCTTAGGCTTATTTGCTAAACTGTAGAAAGTGTCTCTGTGCTGTTTCAGGTAGTTAGACCATGTTGTGCCCTGGCTTTCTGCACACTTTGAAGTTGTTATTTGTCATGCTGAGCCTGAGGTTTGCAGACTCTGTATCAGATTGCCTTTATACACTCGAGATGTGGTACATGAATGAGCTAAAGAAGACAGGGAAAATTATACTTTACATTCTAACAGGCTGTGAAATCCAAACCTAACATGAGAGAAACCATGAAGATTGAAAGCCTGCAAAAAACATGGTTCCTTGAAATGTCTCATTACTTCATCTTCAAAAAAATATCCTATACCATTTCAGAAAAAAAGTTGTCACCAGATATATGATAACAGATTAACTTTTTCTGACTTTAGCTACAAAGCACTGTGTTCCCCTGAGCTCAGTCTTGCTTTCTTGGCTTCCCTAAGATCTGTAGGAATTGGTTAAAACAAATGCATTTATCTCACTGTTCCCGGTCAGACCATGAGAATGTGTATTAACAGAGGGTGTCATGTTAATCCTCATGTAGTCTTTCCTCAGCTAGTGGTTGCTCCAAATCAGATTATTGTACAAAAATGTAGTGCTTTGAAACGCTTCTCTACATGGCTTATGTTAATTCCATTATAATGGACCACAATCACACAATTGTGATGGTAATATTTTTCACTGCTGTTGAAGATAGCATGGCACAGGCACAGAAAAAATGCCTCTCCAGACACAAACAGATACCAGCTCTTACATTCTTGATAAGAAGAAACATTCTACACCCTTCCATTAAAATGCAGCAGTAAAAGATTACTGAGACAAACATTAGAAATGGCTGTAAGTTTTGAAGGGAAGGAGAGGGGTTTAGTTGTCTTTTTTTTTTTTGCATATGCAGTGCATCTTAATGATGCATTGAGTTAGGATTGCTTTCATAGGTATATGAGGGGAAGAAACCCAGATAGTGAATGAAAATTCTCTTTATGCTGATAGAGAATGAGAAGACTGAAGTAACTCCTATGGTATCTAGTTAGGCTGAAATACTAGCAAAAGATTGTCAAGAGTCATCAATATCACCTTAGCAAGCGACAGAATCTAACTTATTATGAGCTACACAGAACTTCCACAGAGAGTGAATTTATATTGTCTGCACAAAATAACACAGTATATTAGATTAAATGGAGATAAAAAATACTCAACCTGCTTTTATATTAATGTATGGTAACATGTCACTTGATGCACTGAAATATTTTGTGACACCAGGGTCATGTTTCAAAGCCTTTTCAAAATGAGGAAACTGAGGCAAAGGAAAATGAGATGACTTGCCTGCAGTTGTTCAGTTGGTAGTTTCAGGTCCAAGACCACTGCTGGGACAATAAGGTTTCTTCTAAAAAAGCCAGGTATTGCTTTAAAAGACTGTTACCATTTTTATTCAGCTCCAACATTAAAGGAAAGCATGCAGATACTGAGGGCATAATCCCAGGAAAATCTGTGTCCTAAATTGGGTGATGGGAGAGATGAGAAGTGGCTGGGGCTTGGGTCTTTCAGTTAATTGCTCAAGCAAAGCATAGAAGAGTTGCATTACACCAAAGGGCAAAAGCAGAACAGATGTGTGAGATTTAGAACTACCTGAGTTGAGGTCTATGATGACTAACTTATTCTCTCTCTGAAGATGAAAATATTTCCTAATCTTCTGTTTGTGACTGCTTACTATTGAGTTTACTAGCAAACATGAAATATGTTAGAGGGAAAGCTGATCTGTTTTGTCATTGATTTAATCATCTGTCTAGCCTTACAGGTTCCCAACAGTTTGCAAAATAACAGTTTTCATGTCATAGTTCTTTGGTCTTTTGTGCATTGTCTCATTTTGATTTATCTTTTAAGGATATTCCACGCCTAATTTGATTAAATCAGTGCAAGGAGAATATGATAGGAAGAGATTAATTATTATTTTTCTATGGGAAGGCTAGACATTCAGCCTGAAAAATCATGGGGAACCTTGGGAATAACACAGGAGCAACTGTGTTAAACAACTAAAGTTATCCATACTAAGCATCTAAGGTTGTCCATACTGAAGTCCATGGCTCCCTATCTTCTGTCTGGTGTGTGTGTGAAAGCCAAGAATGCTGTTAAGACCCTGCAGGCAGGGTTTGAGACCGGACTGGGTTATGACAGTCACAATTCATGTTATGTGCATGTTCCATTAGTTCCTGCTGGAGGGATTAAGAAACCTTGCTTCCCATAACTTTGTAGCCAAACAACTTCACAGTGAAGACTCAGGAAATATGTAGTGGTGTACTGTTTGTCCTGGATATAGCACACTCAGCATGTCTACGCTACAGCTGAATTTTTGTGTTTCAGTCTGTGCAAAGGGGTAGCAGATTTTTACTTCTCCTTTTACGCTATGAAGTTTTTATCTTGCTTCCACTGCTGCACAGTCAAGGTTAGGGACAAGTTACATCACATGAGCAGAGATGTTATCTTAACCTCTTTTTCCTTCAGCCCTTCTAAAACTGCAGGTCTGGAGGAGTAGGAGAAGAAAAGTATGATTTGATCCAAAAGATGATGGAAGACATGCGTATGTTTCCCTTAAGCCAATAGATGACAGCTTTTTTAGACTATATACATTACAACTGAAATGGAGAGAGGCAATAACAAACAATGCGGAACATTTTCTTTCTTGTGCTGCAATTTCATAGTATGTTGCCTGAAACACTGTGTTTTGTGTTACTATGATTAGGTATTGCATAACTGTACAGCTATACAAAAACTTCCATCAGTTGCTGGTGGCATCTGTAGGAAAATGGTTAAGAACATCTTTTCAGGGTTTTTTTTTTCCTTTTATTATTATTATATTTGTTAATCTGGTTATTGGAGAGGAAAGCCAGGCCATCTTCCTGCTTGGGCAGATTGAGAATGCTCTAAGCATCCCGCAGAGGAAAATTGCCACTAACTTACACGTTGATATTCATCCTGTGTGGAGTCTGTAAGTAAATGTGAGTTTCTAAATCTAACAGTATCAGAGAATAGATGCAGTCTGCACCTGAATATGCCACGGGGAGCCTGGGCCAGTTCTTAGGGAGGTGGTTGAGACAATGGTTCAGTTATACAGCAGTAACTGGAAGGGCAGATGGCAAAAGAGCTTGGAGCTGTTTTCCCTATTTTGTAAGTCCAAGCATGTTGGAGACTTTTCTTCTTGTGGCTGAACCTGGCTGCTGGGAGAGTCAGACCTCCTCGGATGAGCAGTCAGTGCTGGAAACAGTCTTTCCTTTGACGATTTTCTCTCAAAACTATGTTTTCCCACTCTCTAAGAGCAAGCACCTTGTGAAGCCTTTAGGAAATGGAAGCAGAAGAAAGCCTCCATTCAGCACAAAATTTTGGGTTGACACAATTAAATTGCAGAAGTGAGGTTGCAGCAGACTGAAGGCTGCTCAAAGTGCCGCAGCAGGCTGACTGAGCGCAGGAACCTGCTGCTCAAGGGACAAAATTTTGTTGCATGCAGCTAGGACTGAACTCTGAAGAGAGAAAAAGACCATACACCCTAGCGGTGGGATTTTGAACACTTCTCTCCAGACAGCCAGAGGACCTGTGCGCACATTTACCTTTTGTAGAGAGCCTGCATTTTTCAGGATTTACCTATATAAAGACAAAGACCATGTGTATACAGAACACCTTACTAAGGACTCTGTGAAATAAAGAAAGATCTTCAGGGTGATTACTTTATTTTCAAACTGTAATTTCCTCTGGTTCCAGCAGCCAAATTATGACTATATTTACTGGAGGAAACCAAGACTGTAAGAAAAAGTAGACATGCATTATTTAGTAAATAAATCAATCTTCACATTCCTTGAGAATGTGGCCCTCCTAATAATCTCGGAAGGTCAAATACTTCTTCCAATGATTGCAATTACAGAGTACGGATTTTGTGTCACTATTGTTTTAATCTTAAAAGGTCATTGGTAAAACCAAAATGATCAGGGTACAAAACAAAAAAATTAAAACCCAGAACAAATAAAATCTTTTATGAAGTAGAATCATCCTAATGCCTAAACTGGGATAGAAATTTATATATTTCAAATATTCTGACAAGTCGATTTGTAAAACCTTTGTAATTCAGTCTTCTCATAATTATCTCTAATTTTCATCTCAAATAGGAAAAAAAAAATTCTTTTTGTGAAAAAAACAATCTGAAGAAATGTTGGTTAAGGAATGTCAAGATACTATTGAGTATCTTTTTTTCTCTTTGAAAGATTGAAAAACCTCAGCAATACAAGATATGGGAGGAGTGTGGGTTGTTTCCCCTTTTCTATTTTAGCAAAGAAAAGTCTCTTTAAGAGAAGTTATACTTCTGGCTCTGTTTGTAACACTGAACAAGAATTCATATTTCAAAGTCTTGGTGGCTTTTGAATACACCCACCCTTTGTTAAAATGACACCTTAGTGAGCATTGGTTCACAGCTTAGCTGTGTGTAAAATAATCCCCTTCTCCTAAATTATAATCCCTCTTTATTCTTTCATGGTCTTTTTCAGGCATGAGGGGTGAAGAGAGAAACTTAATCTCATAACTTTAGGTGACAGTGAGCTTCCTAGTTGTATCTAAGAGAGAGATTGATCAGAACTAGTTAAAAAAGGAAAAAATCCAACCAAAGAAACAGAAAAACCTGCAGACAGATAGAGGTTTCCACTTTCTCTTTCCACTTCTGGTGAACTGGGGAGATCCTTTTTACTGGTTGCTTTAATGCATTTTTCAGATTTTATCTTCCTCTGTGGAGAGTGTTTATCATGCATTAGTGTTCTAGTGAGGAGTTTTTCTTGAATTGCACCAATTCTCACAACTATAATTTTTCAATGAGCTTCTGAATTTTTTTTGTTACTTCTGATTTTCTAACCAGAGAAAGAATGCAGGAATTAATCCAGTCCAAATCCAAACCTAAAAAAGCCCTTTGCTTAACTTCTGATTTGCAAAGAATGTGAAATGGTGTGGATCAGGAAAAACAACAGGCCCCCACCCAAACCAAACCCTTTGTGAGAGATCTTACCAATATCCTCATTGAGTAAACTTGGTGAAATTGGGAGATTCAGAATCAGAATCTGACACCAAAAGAGAGGTAAAGAGCAGCTTAAGCAATTCTGACATTAAAGGATGTCTCCTTGCATTTCCTAGAGGTTCTTTAGATGTTACAGCAGATTAAACTGTAATGTATGTTCCCATAGTAACCACATTTTTCTTAGTCAGATTTTTCCTGCATACATTTTTTTTTCTGAGCTTAAATGCAATAATAATGAAATATAACATACCATTCAAGCCTACCTGAGGGAGAAGGTAACAAAAGTATTTTTAAAAAAAAATATTAAAACAATGAGAAAATGGGGACAGCAAGAAGAAAATTTTAGGGATAGGCAGCTTAGACAAAAAGAGTTAAACATATAAACATATGTCATAAAGTATTGTGGACCTCCAACTAAGCAATTTTGATGTGCAAAATTGCCAAAGGATAGTGTGGGAGCAGGACAAAACATTGGTTTTAGGAATGATGGGATTTCTTACTCTGCATTTTGTATGTAAACAGCAGTTGATAGAAAGTAGCAAAGCATTCATAGCTGTGCTTTTGTATTTGGTAGGTCTAATAAAAAGAATAATTCATCTATAGTTCAGAGGAAAACTATGAGGAAAAAGTGATGCAGGGCTTTTTCATCCTTCTTTTGGTGTCGTGGTATCATTTTCAGTGCTTTGTTGTGTCTAATAGCTGTAATGTGAGAGAATGAGACAAGTTTGTTCCACTCAGTAGCCCCTAAGTAACAACACTGGTCACTGCTATAAAGCTGTTTTTCAGTAATTTATCTTTCCTTAACCTGAGGGATTTAATAGTACTAGAAAAGTATTTAAATAACTGTTCAAATTTTTTTTTTTTTTTTTTTTTTTTTACTTTTCTGTTGAACTCAGAGTTTCCAAAGGCTTTTACATTGTCCTACGTGTCAATACCAAAGTGCAAAAATGAGATGTTTTCTCTGAGGAATAAGAAAATCTGAAAGCTTTACTTTGTTTTGCATTGATTTTACCGACATTCTGTATTCCTTTAAACATTTCTCTGTTCAGTTGCAAGGCAACACAATGTATAAGCTATGCCAGAATGCTTTACTGAAGTATGGAAAACAGGGCAGTGACTTGCAGATACTGATAAAATGTCTCCAATTTCATAAACAACACAACTTTCTTTAAAATTTACATATAGATTGGAAAATAAATCTGCATTTACCTGATTCAATCTATGAAATTAATCAGGTGAAAAATGCTTCATGCAGATTTGTGCACCCTTCACCCCAGAAGATGTAAAATTAAACATAATAGATATTTAAATCCCATATATTTGCTGGTGGAACATTGCTCTATGATGTTTCACTAGAATAAGGCACAAGCATGAGTAATTTACATTGCCCTAAATGGTATCTCCCATTTTCCTTGTTATCCTTTCTTCTCTGTGTTCATAACAACACATTCCGACATCATGTGAGGGAGCTGAGGACATGACCTAGAATCACTCCACCTAGACCTCACCTTTCTGAATTTCTTGTTAGATATGGGGTGCAGCAGGACTGTCAGCTTTCCTCACAGTTGCCCAGGAATTAGCAAGTGGTGCTTGGGACTAGGGAGGTTAGGAAACGGGTAGGGTCACAGGGAATTGTCCCTCCTTGTCCTGGCAGATTGGCTTTGTGTGACATGCCACAAAATATATCCAACAACACCACTGAAAATGGGAAGTTCCATGCTCTCAGGGACAGAGAAGAAGATTTGAGCTCCTCTGGGGCAGACCAAATTCCTGCTACCAGGTTCTCTATGGTAGTTTCTGTTGCCTAAGTAAATATCTGTGGATGGCAACTAAATCTTTGGTTTCTGTTATACCTGTGTGTCTTTACATATACATATGTGTGGGTTTGTATATGTGTGTTTGTCTTTGTGTGTGGTTGCTCAGCCCTTCTGTGTTTAGTAAAGTCACAGAGGAAATTACTGCTGCAGAATGTTGTATTATAAGAGTGTGGAAACACTTATAAATATGTAAATATACATGGGGAAAAAAACAAGCTTGAAACATTCTTGTTTGTATGTAAGATTTAAGAATAAGAGCTAAGAATCACACATTCTCCCCTAATGTTTCAAGGCACCGCATCTAGATTTAGCTGAATTTAGGCTTTTATTCCTATTGATTGTCAATCTCTATTAGTAACACACTGGCAAGTGGTGGTGTCACATTGCTCACAGTACTAAAAAATGAGTCATTTTATGTCAATGGTTTTGTTCTAACCAAGCACCTGTTTCTAGACAAGAAACAAATCAGCTTACCTACAAAATCTGGTGCACTGAAGTACCCTAAATTAGACAGACATAAGTATGCATGGCCAGGCCTCCAGACTTTTTCAAAAGCTCACATCATCCGTTCAGCTTCCTGTGAGTTGAAAGGCACTTTACAAAAGCACTTGCACCCCTTGGGACTGACATTGAATCAAAAGGCCAGAGAGTTGGCACACAGCTTGAAAGGTATTAGGCAGGATGCTCTACAGAGCAGAAAGTCAAGGCAGAAAAATTCTGCCTTCAGTTGAAGGGAAAACCTCCTAGAAACTCATCTTCTTTTGTACTCTTCAGGATACTCACTTTTTAGCAGGTATATTGTGACACTAATCCAGACCCCCTGAGACTGTACCTTCACTCCTGTGGCTGATGGTCTGTTACTGTGGCTGGGGGATCTGGCACTTTATCATCACTTTTGCATAGCTATAACATTACATGTAGGTAGAGGAAAAAATTGGGGTATCTTCTTCCCACTTAGCACATGCAAGCACTAAGGCACATCTTTGCAAAACTTTTTCTGATTTCTTTTTTTTTTTAACGGTTCAAATTGCATTCCCAGAAGAATACACAAAACCAGAAAGCTGCTTCCTTGCCCATAAGAGATAATTGTTTCCAGACAAAAGGTGGTTATATGGTAATTACAATCTTTCTGTCAATAAAAGTTTCATATCCTCTAATGAGTAGGTAGACATGCACACAGTTATGTTCCCTGCATAAATATGTGCCTTCCTATCTTGCCCCAAAACTGGCCAATTAATTTTGCTGTTATTTTTTTTCTCAGCATATGTCTGTTTTAATAATGAAGCATCCTTCAGGAAATCCCTCATTTTCTTCATAACTTTATTCATCAAATGCATCTTTGCTATATCTTGGCTGTAAAACTGAAACTTTTATCCTGCTGTGGATGCCTTTTTTTTTTTAAGGTCTTGCATATTCTGATAGTGCCTGCCACGGCAGACCATGGATCATGACCAGGTAGCATGTGCTGTCTTAGCAAGGGACCATTGGGAAAGACATGAAGCTCGTGGTCCAAGCAGGTGGAAGCAGTGCTGCAAAGTGCCCTTCTAAGGCCCACAGGAACCATTTCTGTCCATTTCCATGGGGTGCAGGTGTTTGAGCACACTCCAAGGACAACACTTTTGTGTTTAAATAATAAACAGTAAATAGCACAACTTCAGTGCTGTTTTCAGGTGGGCAGAGATGGATTTAGAGCAGAGGAGAGATTCTTTTCAGGAAGTACTTTGTTATTTCTTTGTGATGGCCAAAAATCTCAAAAGAGTATCCTGTCTAAACAGACAAGGCGGCTTGATATAATGCATGGGGCAGGGATCCTGGGGCCTCCATTCAGAAGCCCTAATTAAATGCTGGGAGAAGTGGGTTTGTATAGGCAACCAATAATTTGGTAGGAGGTCTTGCATGGGGCTGACCTTAACTGATTTGCCCAAAGGCTTTCTAAAGGAATCCTCCAAAGAAATTGATCTAAGCAATCCCATGATCATTACACAACCACCTCTGCAATAAATACTAATACTAAAAAAGATGAAAAATCAAACAGTACTTCAAAGAGTTTTTCCTCTTCCTCCACAAGAATACTGTGAATAAAGCTGAGTAAATAAATTATAATTAATTTATAAATGTTGGCTGTTTTCCATCAGTGAAGTGTTCACAACATGAAGACAATTTTCTCAAAGGTACTCAAAATTATTCACTGAATAATGTCTGCAAACAATCCTTAGTCTTTAACATATTCATAAATACTTTCTTGCAAATCACAGATTTCAGAAAATAGAGCAATTTTGACTAGATGCCCCTATCATATGGCATGTTCCTCTGTGTGGATAAAATTTGTGGAATACTAAGGATTTTTGAAGCAAACTATGAAACATCCTGTCTCAAATTTTAATGAATATTCTAGCACATTTACAATTCTGGAACAGGAAATTTTGTTGCAGATAAATTCATTTGCAAGTCAAAATAGTGTTCCATGTAACCACTGGAAGTCCCACTTGTTTTGAGTGTCATTTCTGAGATGGTTCCTAACTTCCAGCAGAGGACTGCGGAGCAAGCCAGATCTCTTTTTGTGACAGACAGTGAAGAAAGGGTCAGAAAAATCAACTGATTGCTCCTCCACCTTTGGGTAAATCAGAGCGTCCTTAGACTTCTAAGAAACCTTAATACCTCTAAGAAGTGCTACTTCTTGATTTTCCCCAGCATTAAATGATCTGGCAAGCTATTAAAGGTGTGAGTTACTTAATTTCATTAGTGAGAGACAAAGAAAACAGTTAACTTTGAGAAAAACAGCTGTACTTGAACATGGCTGTATTTTTGAGAGGGGAGAGACCTATGCTTTTATAGTAACACCTAGTAAGGCAAAGCAGAAAATTATGTTTTCTCCTTAGACTCTGAAGGTCTAGGCTTTAGAAGGCAAAAGCATTTTGGCTTCTTTCCATAGCAGGCAACCAAAAATAATTACAAGTAAAACCTTGCCTGTTCCTTTCATACCAGCACAGAGGTCTGCAGATAAGATTCCCCTACTCACCTCATTATCTGTTTATCTGTGAAGCAAAAAATAAAATCAAACTATAAAAAGGGGTTGACCCCTCAGGAAAATATTCAGGACATCCTTTGGAAATGTACCAGCTCTGTTGCATCCTTTAATCTTACAATTCACCTAGTAATGTCTGGCCCTGCTTTATGACACTCTTGCTTCATGACTCTTTCCAAGCTTACACTGACTCAGTAAAAGTTCCTTTCATAGCCACTCTGGAAGTGGCTTGCTTTGTTTTGCTTTGCTTTCTTTGCCAATCTGTGTTATTTGCAAGTGTTCAAGTGCTTTACTGGAATTTTCACTAAATTAGCTGTTGGGAAGGATGCTCCTTTTCTGCACAGAGAATTGTGTCAAAGCTTGGCATAACCAGTGGGAAGTCTGCTTTTGGCTGAGGTTCTTAGTAATGAAACTTGTCTGTTCCAGTGAGGTGACATGGTTGCCAGGTAAGCCTGTAAGCTGATCATTTGGGTCACACAAAAAACTAAGTTGATAGATAAAACTGTGTCCATCTTATTCTGCCACTTTGACAAGCCACTTTCCTGTAGGAATCCAGAAACAGAGAAGTATTTCCCTGTTTGTTCTGGGCATCCTGACCTCCAGAAAAATGCTAGCTTTGACTCTCATCTATGGAGAAGCTTCCAAATATCCCTGGATAGACCCGGATTTATAAAGAGTAAGATAGCTAGTAGAAAATAGTGTAGTGTGTCACTAGGGTGAGAAATATAGGTTTTAGGGTGGTTTAAAAATGGAGCTAAGATGGAGGAAAAAGGGTGTTGTCCTTGTGCTTCTTTTTCTCCTCTTCTCCATGATTCTGCAGTGTTGGTAGCACAGAGGTGATTGGTTAGACGTTTGTAGCAGTTTTAGTTACACAGGTGGATGAGAAATAATCATTGGTTAAGAAATAGAAATAATTGACGTTTCTATTGTTAATTAGATGAAAATTATTATAAAGATAATGGAACTGTGCAATCTGTGGCCATTTTGAGCCATGTAGGTGGTGATTTCACCTGAGCATTCAGTGCAGTAAGGACGATGCCAGGATTTTTGATAATGTAGTAATAAATAAGAAGAACATGAGCCTAGCAAGCATCTGGAATCTTCTTCCTGACACAGAACCGAGATAAATGGGACTCCCCCAGTTAGGGAGGATCCCAAAGGCGCCCAGCATTGAGGGGCAGAAACCTCACACTGACCCCTGAAGAAAGTTGAAAATTATATTAGTAGAGCAGGTGAAAATTTGTGTGGTTTGTTTTGGTTTTGGCATTTTGATCGAAAAGATGCCTGTGGCAATGATATTTCTTTCAATTACCTTTTTTGCAAAAGAACTAATGTTCTTGTGAATGCCACTGATTTGCCACAGCATTCAAAATGAAATAATTTCAACAATCATCTTTTGCCGTTTCTGCCTGTTTTTACTTTAAAAATAAAACAGAATAGCTCATTTTATCTCAGCTTTTCATTCTTTTTCTTGGAGAAAGACAGCCTAACAAGGGAAAAGCATTAAAAAAAAAGAATAGATTTTTCCCATTAAAACAAAGTGAGCCATATTTAAAGAATCCTTTATAAATTAAAAACTTCCAAAATTGTAAATCATCTTTGAACTAATAATTTTCTATATGAAATGTAATTGCCCTTTTAACTATCCTTTTTTAAAAAATAAGTTAAATAAGGAAAAATCATGTTTTCAGTATTTATATGATTTTCAGAAATTCTGACTGCCGTACAATTTTTAATGTGTACCTATCACCAGATGAAATAGTTTGAAATCTATATGGAGCTGCAGGACAGAAGTTACCAAATAGAAATTATTCGGTTTAAAATTTGTATATACATACATGCATATATATGTATTCTGCAATTTTTTTGGGGCAGCCTTGTGGCTTGTTTTCTTTTCCACCACAGAATCTCTAAATATTTGCAAGTAGCCCAAGTAGTATCTCCTAGGGATGTAAGCAGCAAGGGAAGCTTTGCTGACTTCCACGAGAGGTAAATTGTGTCTCCCCCCTGTGCAAATCAGCAAAACTGCAGTGAGGTGAATTTCTCTGTAATGCAGAGAAATAGCTTGGCATTTCCACTGTTCTTTAAGAAGCAGAGGTACAATGCTAATTCCATTTGTTCCAGACTTCAAACACTAAAAATTGTCCAATTTTAACATATCAACGCCTCTCTAATGGCTCACTGTAAAAGGAGGTGAAGCTGGCAATTCATCTTCCAGCATTTTACTTTGCAAAGGAAGGGTAGATGAGGACTCTCAGCAAAGTAGACAAGCTTATCTTTTAAAAGACAACTATCTCCCCTTTCCAATTTTCAGGCCAAATATTTCCCACTGATGAATTGTTACGAGGGTATCATGGCTATTTATGTGGTATCATTACATTTATGAGGGTCTCATGAAAGTGGCATTTACTCTTCATCTGCTGTGCTCCTTGCTGAGAGTGTAGGAAAGAAATAAAGGAGCTGGAAAGGATCCCCTTCCTATACAAACAAAGGATTTTCCCAGCCAGGGATTTAAATGTTGGCATCAGTGCAGTGTAACTACAGGTTCAGGAAGATGTTCCCATGTTTTTGTGGTAATGTGCATACACCTGGGTAGCACTGATTACAAGAAAGACATTGAGGAGTGGAGCAGGTTGAAGAGGAGCAACAAAGCAGGTGAGGGGTCTGGAGCACAAGTATAATGATGAAAGAGATGGGGTGGATTAATCTACAGGGAGGGGGATTCAGGGGAGATCTTATCACTCTCCAGAGCTATCCAAAAGGGATTGTGAAGAGGTGGATGCCATTCTGTTTTCCCTGGAAACAAGTGATAGGATGGGAAGAAATGGTCCCAAGTTGCAGCAAGGAAGGTTTAGAATGGGTACTATTAAAAATTTCTACACAAAA
>VWZN01014801.1:153238-175984 GCA_013396955.1 Regulus satrapa
AAAATGTTATCAAGCACTGAAATAGGCTGCTCAGGGAAATGGCTGAGTCACCATACCTGGAAGTATTTAAAAAACATGTAAATGGGGCACTTGGAGACATGAACAGTGGACATGTGCCATGTTTAAATGGAAATTTCTCTTCTGGAAATTAAGCACTGCACGCCAACTCACTCTTTCTGCCCCTACTCTAGCAGAATTGAGAGGAAAATCAAAGTAAAACTTGAAGGTCTAGATAATAACAATATAATAATTGAAAATAAAGGTAAAAGGCAGTAATAAGGCTAATAAAAGGGAAATTATAACAAAAGAAAAAAACAAGAGATGCACAATGCAATTACTCACCACCTACTGACTGATGCCAGACCACCTCTTTGGAGCTTAGATCATCCCCTCCTTCCTGGTAACTCCTCCAGTTTATGTACTGGGCACGACATTCCATGGTGTGGAATATCTCTTTGGTTAGTTTGGGTCACCAGTCCCAGCTGTGGCTCCTCCCAGTTTCTTTTGCAAACCTTCACACTGTCAGAGTGTGAGACACGGGGAAATACAAGTCCTTGATTTAGGATAAACAAGACATAGCAAAACCCCAAAACTTCAGTGTGCTATCAACATCATTCTCATTCCAAATTTGAAACACAGCACTGCAACAACTCCTGAGAATAAATTAACTCTACCCTGGCTGAAACCAGGACAGCATGGCAGTGTTTGGTTAAGTTGAAATTGGTGACCTTAGAGGTCTTTTTCAGCCTTAATGCTTCTACAATTCCGTGACTGTGGTCTCCATATTTGTATGCTCTGATGGGTAGGAACTGAAATAATTTGAAAATAACCCTGTCAGAAAGCCACATGGCCCACGTTGTGGCCCCATGCTAGCTCAGCAAGGGATGCAAACTAATTCACTATGTCTTGCTGTCTGGTTTCCAGGGATTGTGCTGTTTGTCAGTGCTAATTACAAAGATGGTAATGTTAAATTCATTGGGAGATAAGAAAGGCAGATGGCATATTCATTTAATAAAAAGCCACTGACTCCTTCTACTTTCTGTAGCTCTTTGTGCCTTCATTAGGATTTACATTTTAAATTATATGTGATCTAATAAATCAGCATGGGACCTCATTATCAAGGATGTATCTTCAAGTCTCTACCTGAAGGGACACTTGAGGATTTTTTTCTGCTTCATATCCCTTAGTTTAAGAACCTGCTGGCTAGCTTTATCTCAGTTTACTTCAAAGTTTCCAGTTGTGCCAATGCAAACATGGCAACTTGGCAAAATGCAAATTCAAACCTTTCTGCTGATTCCAGGCACTATGCAGGGAGAAAGATGTGGATTTACTAAACTCTGGCTTACTCAATAAAACTGTTTAATTAGCCATTAACCAAATATCTCCTTTTGATGCCTAGGACCAGAAAGAAGGGGAAGGCAAACAAAGCTTTGTAGGCTTACAGCTTATTCTGGAAATCAGTGGAAACACATTTAGTTCTTTTCTCAGACACACGCAATAACATTAGTTATGACTCAGATACGGGATGCTGAGTGAAACAGGAGAGGGTGGGACTATATATGTACTCTGTGAAGATCAGGTGCAGGGCAGTAATTAAGGCATAATCAGAATATGTTCCTGGTGCTTTTCAATCACCATTCAGCTAATAATGACTTTATAGATTAAATACCAAGTTGCAGCTAAGTTAGGCAAGTGCAACAAAAAAGCAATACTGATGTTTAAAGAAATTAGGTAAACAGTCAATGAAGCATAGCATCTCATTCATATTAATCTCCAGCAGAGACCTGGTTGTTCCAGTCACTGATTCAATCATTTGCTTGCCTAAGTATTTTACTTCCCTCTGTGCATTCTCCATTACATTCTTCCCTTCAGCATTCACCTCCTTCCTCTCAGGTGTTCCCAAGGTTAAACACCTAGCCCTCAATCCCTCTTCTTCATAGTAGTTTCTGTATGAAAGGAGTTAAGGAAAAAAAAGAAAACAGGAACTAGAAAAATGAATAGAAAATATGTGTATACATATATACACGCACACATATACACACATTTATATTAAAAATTATTGAGCCATTAATCTCACTATCTCCCTGTGGCAGAGCTATAACCCTGATAGAGGTTGGCAGCACAGTAAAATGCTTCAGTTTTTAAAGACTGTAGTCCTGCTGCAGAGCTCCACAGCAGACTGGGCTGTACTGCCAGGAGAACAGCTGAAAAATCAAGCATGGTCAAAGCTGGGCAGGCACAGGCCCCACCACTGTCCAACTTGTCCTTGCACCAGCTATGTAGAATAATGGGGAGCAGCTCAGAGGGCAGGGCAAGTCTGCATTTGCACTTCTTATATGCACGAGCCCCTTGCTAAATGCTGCCCTAATCTAACAGCATGAAAACAGACAATGACCAAAATTGAGCTGATGGCATGTTCCTTGCTTCTCTTGTCATTATTTTTGCCTCTTCAATAAATGTGCTTGGCAAGTTTGGGCAGGATGTCTTCTTGTCAGTCAGCAGGACTGGGAGCAACAGCACAAATCTTTTAAAAGGAGCACAGTTCTTTGAGCAACTATCAGGGACCAAACTATGGGTGTGGAGGCTCAGTTCTGGTGCAGCTCCTCTTAAGGAGCACATCGCTTTCACTCAGTCTGTGCTGCCAATAAGGCTCTGTGATTACAAATCTGTACTCTGACAGAGCAGTGGAAGCATAAGAAATATTAACTGGTCTTAGCTGTGAACAACCCTTTTTGCTGGTTTAGATACTTTGTGTCTTTGAACTCATGAAGATTTTAACTACAGTCAGAGGATTAGGAAGATTGGTGACACTCAAAATAGATGTTCTTGAAATGTGAGCTGTTTGAGAAGAATCAAAAATTGTAAGAAAAGATTTGTTCTTTCTGCCATCCTCCTTTTCAATATTAGTCTTCTTGTACGTGAATTGTACCAGTGAGGATTTTTTTTTTTTCTGAGAGGAAAGAAATTATACATAAGCAGAAGAAAGAATGGCATTAAATTAGCAAAGATAAAATATTAATTATGTGAAAATGCAAAGCAGGGAGAGAAATCAATTGTGAGAAAACAGCATAAGAAAAGAACCTCTTAGCCTTGTCAGATGCCTTGTGGCACAAAGCCTTCAATCAGAAATGTGCTGATACTAAATTATCCCTGGATCTGATCTAGCTCTAATAATTGAAAACTCCCACTGCTGGAATAAAACCAGTTTGCTGAATGAACACTAATTTCACAGACTGGATATTAAGTAGACAAAGCTGTTGCATGCATCTAATCAGATTTGTATTTTTATTCCATGACTACATCCTACACTGTTGTGATTTAAAACTATCATGGTCTGCCCTGTGACATGTGTCAGTAAGAGTTCCATTTTATTTAGCACTCCCTGTCTTCACAGCTGTGATTAAAAATTCTGAAAGCAAATGTTCAGAAAGATATATTAGAAAAGGTATGCAGATTAAATAATTTGTTTATTTAGTGCCTTTTAAACACCACTGGCCCCTAGATTTTGTAGTTATGTCTGTCAGATAGCTCAGTATGATTTTACAAATAAATCTTGCATGTAAAGAGCACTTTACTCTTTCTCTCCTCCTGTTGCTCATATGATTTCCCACATCCCTGAAAAGAAAAAAAAAAAGATTGCACTCTAGTAACTGGGGTACCAAGCCATCTGACCTGACTTTTTCCTCTTTCTTTTTCCCCAAGAGGAGAAATATACTCAGTTCAAAAGACACATTGTGAATTTTGCTTGTGAAATAATATGTAGGAAAAGGGACTAGAAATAAGGATAACAAATCAAATTAAAACCTTGCTCAGTGTTAAGTACATTTAAAATTCATTAAATATTTTACCTACAGTGAATTTATTAAAATGTTAAAATTTCAGTAAATAATTATTACTGATGGGGGACTTTGTGTTTATCCTTTTTCTCCCCAACAAGTTGTTTTAAACATTCCTATAATCTTTTGGCTTGCTCCCTTGGATTGATTCCTTTGGGTTGACCAGTGGCTCTTGTTGCCCACTGTGGTCACAGACAATTGTCCAGCATCACCACTTAGATCTGGATTTGTCCTTTGTGTCCTTATTCAGGGCAATATATATATGCACAGATATCAGTACAGGTCAGCTTTAAGGTGATAACTTTTAGCACAAAGTTATGTGCATATCTGATACTGGGTAGCCTGGTTGGATAATGATTTGAGGAGTGAATTTCAATTACATTCTTTATTCGGTGAAACATGAATCTGCACTGGAAAGCAGTCAGAAAAACAGGGTATCAAGCAGTACTGCAGCTTAGCAAAACTTCAGTGCTATAGCTCAATACTAAAGTGTTAAGACTCCTTCATCAGGAAAACTTCTTAGGTGCTGTATTTCTGATTACCTGGTCCTTTGAGGGAGTTATACTCTTGCCACTAATCCTCCTAATATGAGTGATTGAAACTGGGACTTTATTTCATGGCATAGCAAGAAGCTCTCATCTGAACATCCTTCAGAAATAAAGCTGTTTTCTTGTAAGAAATTTTATACAATTGCTTGATGGACAAAAAAGAAAAACCTTCTCTCTCCATGAACCAAAAAGTTCTGCTCTGCAATTGTAGTGCAGGAAAATCCATCCAGGGTCTGCCCAGTGTTGAACAAAAGCAGAGCTCCCAGCATCTGAAAGGATGTTTTCTTGCTATATATGCTTATCTATCTATCTATCTATCTATCTATCTATCTATCTATCTATCTATCTATCTATCTATCTTATTAAAACAGTTGTTTTATAAAGCCAACTGCTGTTGGACCTTTCTTACTTAGATCCAGGAAGAATAATTATCATCATCATCATCATCAAACCATCACAGCGAGTGGTTTGGCTTAGAAGATAGCTTCAAAGACCACCTAGTTCATACACCCATGGTCATAGACAGGGACATTAGAGAGGGTTTCTCAAAGCCCCATCCAACAAGACCATGAACACTGCCAGAAATGGGTCTTCCACAACTTCTCTGGTGTGGAGGTATGTTCCAATGTCTCACAAATTGTATAGTGAGGAATTTCTTCCATATGTCTATTCTAAATCTGTGCTATTTTGGTTTAAAATTTTATCCCTCATCCTATTTCTATAATCCCTAGGAAAACTTCCCTATCTTTCTTGTAGCCCCCCACTAGGTGCAGAAAGGATGATGTAAGGCTTCACAGAGCCTTCTCTTCTCCAGGCTAAACAATCAAGTCCTCTGAGTGTCCTCATGAGGGAGGTGCTGCAGGCCCCTGATCATGGTTGTAGCCCTCCTTAGACCTGCTCCAACAGGTCCATGACTTTCCCGTGCTGGAGCCCTGAAGCTATCCACAGTACTCCAGCTGGGGCCCCAGGAGAGCAGCGTCAAGGGAAAGAATAATGTCTGTCATCTTGATGGCCACAGAAAACATTTGGCTTTCAGGTTTGTGAGTGCATAGTGCCAGCTCATCTTATTTATTTTTTTTTTTTTAGCTACTAATACCCCTCAGTCTTTCTCCACAGAGCTGCTGTCAATCTCCCATTTCCCAGCCTGTTTGGGATTGCACTGTTTGTCTCTCTCTCACCCTCACTCCCACCAGCACAGAACAATCATCCTCAGGGTAGTTCTGCTGCAAGCATAACAAGCACTCCTTTGTGCTTTCTGGCACACAGCAAAGCCAAAATAAAATTTAATTATAAAATATAATTTTAAAGTTAAATGTTACTTGCTACTAAACTTTTATTTCAACTTTGATAAACCCATCTTTCCTTAAATGTTCAAAGGAATGATTTATGACTGCAAAGACAGCTTTCTGAACTGGCATTTCTTCACCTGCTCTGCAGAAGGAGGTAGTTTAAAATAAATACCAGGCATAAAAATTATACAGTCTTCTAGCTTTTCTGCTTAAAAGCATGACTCTCTGGACTGGAAATGGAAAAGTGTTGTCAGCATCTTCTCAGCACATGGCTGTTGCAAAGGAAACTCTGTCTGTAGTGTGTCTATTGAGGTTGACAGGTTCCAAAAGCCCTGTCCATTTTTCCCAGCCTGTACATGGAGGCCTCTCTCGGCCTTACCAGTGTTAAATGAAGGTGCAAAATACAAAATATAATTCCAATTCCACCTGCCATCTACACCTGGAGAATTATGTTTTGCACAGACATTAGGTCTGGTCTTTAAAACAGACTTAAAATTACCTTCAGGACGTGGTGTAGCTCTGCCTGCATGTCAGCTGCTCATATGACTGGAAACATTTCCACTGAAGAGTGATGTATGGAGAAGGCAGAGCACGGGAGGCAGAATATGCACACAGAGCAATCAGCAATGACAGTTATGAACCTGTGCCTAAAATCTAGACTCTAATTATGCCTTTGCTGCAGTCTTGAGTGCAATCACAATTGTGTTAATGAGGGTCAGCACTCGTGAAGTTACATAACAACCCTTATGCTGTGCCCTACATCGGCTGTAGGGTCTTAGAATAGCCTCAGACCCCTTAGCTCCAGGCGGCTGAGCACCCCAGTGAGGGCTCAGTTTGTAACAAAAGCCACAGAGCTGTTTATATCAGAATACTAAGGCTGGAGTTAAACTGAGATGGAGGAACAACAGCAGGGTATCAAACAAAATTGAGCTGTTACATTTCATCATCTTTCCTTTTCTGCTCAATAGACCAAATCTGCACCATTTGTATTTCTGCTAAAGCCTCATTGCTGGATGAAATGCAGATAATTACCTCTGCAGTGAAAGTAACTTGGCCATTTCATTCCATACCTTGGGGGACATGTTGAGGAAAGGGATAGTAGTTCATAATGAGCTTCTCCTGTGGTGCCAGGGGAGAAGGAGTATGCAGAGCTTGAGATAGTACTGGATGGCTCAGGCTGAGAACAGATGCATGCCTCCAGGGCTTGCCAAGCTGGAAACTGTCCTTCTCCTTTATCATGGTTCAATCTCCCACATATGTAACATGCCAAGGCTGCTTCAGTTTTATGTTTACCAGTTGGGAGAAGTGAGGCCATAATTCTCTTTCAGTCTGTGAAGCCTGATAAAAAGGTGTTTTACTTTGACTGACAGGATGCTAACAGCACAATCACCCAGCACAACTGCCATTATAATTTGGTCTGTCAAAAATACAGCAGTTCTTGTAATTGTGAGAAACACTACCCTGTTTGTTTCTCTGTTAAGTACAAAGCTTCAAGTGACCAGAGAGTGGGAATGTTGGATAACCCTGGCTACTGTAGAGCTAGCCAAAACAAGGGGCTGGGGAAATGGGTCCGTCCAGGCTGGAATTTTTGAGAGATGTTCAACAACTACTGCTTTAGCTTTACCCTGACCTCCATCATGGTATTCTGCCTGCTCCATGAGGAAATTCAGAGAATTAACAGTGTGTGGAAAATTGTGTAACAGCAACTTGTATGAAAGTGCCCCATGTAGGTCTTATTCTGGCCAATTCAGGCTGGACTTTGTGGGATTTGTTAGGTAAGGGATTATTCCTGTGGTGGCACCATATCACCACGACACCGAGCAAAGTGGCAGCACCAGTTAAACTGCAGCAGCCAATGTAGCAGAGTTATTGTCACACTCCTGGGCCTCTCTGTAATATGGGGGTGGCACCATCTGTGAGACAGAGCTTGCAGCTGGGAATGTTGGGTGACATTCCTTGCAAGCGAACAGCTAAGCAGGAAACTGGATGGTTTCCTCTCTAGGAAGCTCCACATGCTCCACAAACTGCAGTTCCGAGATGGCCCTGTCTGCCTCTCTCATTCCAGAAATGTCCATGTCCTCAGACTTTGCAGATACAACCATGCTGTGAGATTTCCCTGTCAACAAACCTCTGTTCCTCATCACATAATATGTCAGCAGAGCCACAAGTGTTGATTGCTTCAGCTAAAAATAAGCCCTTTTGAAAACACAAACCACTATGGGAAAATATGTCTTCATAAGCTGGGATTTGAGCAAGTTAAGCTTAATATAATTTTGAAAATTAGTTCCTATACTCTGTAGGAACCCTCTGGTGCGGACAGTCAAGACACGATCAGAGACCTCTTGAGTTGAGTCTTGAAGCTTGTAGTTTATTATTAGATGTGGGTGAGAGAGCCCTGCTAAAAGCTGCCAGACAGCTCAGAGCAGACTCAGAGGAGCAACAGAACAAAAGGGGTAAAGCATGGGGAACGGTACAAGAACCAGGGGCAAGGGTACAGTCTAAGATAGTCAATGAATTAAGAGAGAGAGCTCTCTTTTACAATTGCTTATATAACTTTCTATACATTGAATATTCTGTTTCTTCACCAACCAATTTTTGTAAGTATACTAATACAGTAACATTTGCATGTAGCCTATAGGAATCACTATATTACCATGTATTTTGCTATCTAAATCTAATTTCGGATCCTTCCTGTTGAAACAGAGGGGGAAGGGTCTTGGAATTGTTCTATCACAGGGAAGAATGTCTTTTGGCTTGCTAGACCGGTTTCTTTGGTTTTATTCAAACAGTGCCTTCATTTCAATTTCATTCTTAGCAACTTTGGCTAAGCAGTCATATCCATAATTCCTTTCTGTTTCTCCTTTCCCAACAATACTCCTTTTCACTTTGACTCTTGTGCACACAATGTCCTTCATATCTTACATGCAGCATTCATTGTCAGCATTAATTTCTTTCCTTAAACATTTGAACCATTACTCCCCATCTATTTCTAGACACTATTTCTCTAACAAGACCTTTGATGTCATGAAACCTAGCCATGGGAAAATAAGGAAACAAATCTCTGCCCCACAGCCATAAAATCAAACACAAAAAACATTTTTTAAATATCAATTTTCATGCTTACAACAAATTATATTGTCCATATCTCAGGATATATTAGGCCAGAAGAAAACCACAATATATTGCCAAATACTTCAGGAAAAACTGGTTTTGCAAGGTTAATATTTTGAATTAAACATAAATATAGCTAGTTGGGAATTAATTTTATAAATGCAGAAAATATAAAATTTAGAGAAACAAGCAAACTTTAGTGCCCTTTTTGATGAAGACTAAACAGAATTCCTGATGTTCTGACATCAACTAGCTTATCTGAAGAATGGAAGACTCAGGAGAAGACCAACCTTCTTAATGATATCAGTCCAGTATTCAGTACAACAGGTTACAACAGGTTATTAATTTAGTACAAATTAATTAATTTATTTATTATTGGTATAATGTTTATAAAAATTTATATTATTATTATATGTATAGTATAAAGCTATCTCAGATGTCAAAAATAATAAAATCCTTCATAATTCTACTGTGAAAATAAGTGAAAGCTGCAAAAAATGTTACTTTCTAATGAATTACAATGTTTTAGATCATATTCAAAAAATAAGGCTTCATCACTATCCATGGGATAAATTCCCAGAATCCCCAAATCCTTTTTACTATGAAACTGTCTTCTACACTGTGATAAAACTTTGGTCTTTTAGTATCTGGGAGCCCAAAACCGAGGAAAGGATTGCTAGTCTTTCAGAGTGTAATGGGATATTAACTTAATATGAATTGAGAAAAATAATGTGTGGTGAACTGTAAGGTTTGTGTCTTGTCAGGACACAGCCTCATATATTTTTTTGTTTTTCCTGCAACAAATGATGAATAAACATGGTATTATTGTTTGCAAAATCACTAAACATGGTAACACTGATATCAAGCAGCTGACATTCATGCTTTGATTCCAAACCAAGGGTCCTCTTTTTATGATCTATTATTACTATTCATATCTCTGTCCTTGAAAATGTATTGGAAATAGATGATGTTTAAAATCCCTTCCAACCCTAACCATCCTATGATTCAATAAGATTACATACTTCAGTGGATTCTTTACTGGTGGGGGAAGCACTATCCTGCAGGTGTTTACCACCACTAAGAATTAGGACCACATTTTTAAACACTCCTACAGGTGACAAAGCTTCTCAACAGATCTGTGAAAACCAAACTGGCTGTGTATCAGGATGCTCTTTTGTTGCTTATCAGTATGCTCTAACATTATTCCTTTGCAAGAAGAATTTCCCAGCTAGAAGCTGAATACTGTAATCACTGTCATAATTCATGAAAGTCACTTGCTTTGAAAATAACAGAAAACATTATCGTAATTGTCAAAATGATGGTTCAGTAATTTAGGAATTCTTGTTATCTTGCCGGCTGTAAGTTGTGGACCTGGTCCAAAATGCAAGAATATAAATGAGAGGCTTTTCATTGGCCTCAGCAACTCTTGGATCAGGCCTTCCATTAAGGAAACAGTCATTGCTGTAATGCTGAGACAGGGTGCATGAATAAAGAACAAGTGCTAAGGTCAGTGAAGTGGTTCCTGGATGCCACATGTGGAGTATAATAGCATCCAAAGTGGTCCATCAACACAACGCAAAGTTATTATTCCAAATATTACTAACTGGGTTCCACTGGCATCTCTATCATTCATTGGATGTGCATTCTGTTTTATGTCAGCATTTTAAAGTTCATTTTATCGAATATTAAACTAATCATGATGAATGATAAGCCAAATTTTATTACGTTCTGGTTAATTACAAAAGCATATCTACCTAGTGCTATAGAAAGCATATTAGTTGAAATGCAATGTGTTTTCACTGAATAGCAATGGAAGGAATGAACTAAAGAGGAAGGGCAGGAGGCAAATCACCTAAGTCAATGCAGAAAGATTTAGTGCACCCTTTTTGCTATGACCTGTAATAAAACTCCCCTCCCCTCAAATATCAAGCGAATGTACCTTTTAAAAGTCTTAAACAACCACTCATTTTTATACTGGGATTTGGGTTTATGACTGTATCTTAATTCAAGCATTTTCTGCACTGCTATTCTGCTTATTTATGACTGAACTGCTGTTTATTTAGTGGAAAGGCATCCTATTAGGAAGTGATTGTGTTCTACTCTGAAGGAATCAGCCGACAAATCACACCGAAACCTTTCTTAAGATTATTCGGTAACACTTATTAGTGAAATTAAAATTCATGAGGAAAGATTCTGATAACTGCTGAAGCAGTGGCTCACATTTCCAGATGGTCTGCACAAAAGTGGCATCTACACCCCTCCTGATAATACAATGTGCTGGCAAGTGATCATGGACGTTTGCTTATTTAATTAATAGAGGGTGGAACATCATTCAGCAATAAAGCCTGTGTGCTCAGCTCTACCGAAAGTTATATGTGCTTTGGGTAGGGATTATGAAGGATTTAGGCTCTACTGTTGAAACATGCATTCCTCAAAACTATATCAGCTGCCACCTACCGCAGCAAAATCCACAATTCTCAGCTGAGGGAACTAGGAAACTCTTCAGGCAACACGGGTGGATAAAAGTAGTGGCAGACACTGCTACGTTTTAAAGCACAGGAGGAGATGGACCCCATTTACAAAGAAAACAAAACCCAAAACCACCATCTACGTGCTGGAACATGCTTATTTTTGGGAAGAACCATCAGGTAGACAAATTTCTGTGCTTTGTTGCAGTCCTGCTGTGACAGCGACTCCTTTTCAGGAGTGTTGTTTCCTTATGTAAAGCTTTTTGCCAGTGTTTCCACTAATGACCATCAGAGTAGTTTGCAAGCTGCCCATAGACACACACCCTTAGTGATTAGAATATACTTACAGGCAACTTACAGAAAAAAAAAAAGACAGTGTGAAAAATTTGTTTGCAATGGGAGCAATACATGTATTATGAGATAGTGAAGAAAAACTGGAGTAGATGTGCAGCTTCCACCATAGCTATACCAATAGCATGTACTTCCACACCTATTTTTGCCTAATAAATATCTTCTGTTCTCTGTTCTTTTCTTGGCTCCCCTACTTCACTCACATTTACTGCAGTTTGCTTTTGGTGAGTTTTATGTGCTGGGATTTTCAAAGTGGCTTGAGGCTATTGACTTTCAATAGGATTTGGGTAGCTAATTGCCTTTTCCTTTGTACTTTATAAATTCCAGACATAGCTCTTCTGTGAGTTCATTTTAGTCTTTTATGACTGAATTTCCTGAAATGTTATATGCCTTTTGAAAAGGGGGGTGGGGGGGAGGAGGAAGGGGGAAGTGTCCCTTTCCCTTTTTAATATAAACCAAAGAAATAGTTGTTTTTTCCTCCAAAGGTCCAAAGCTCTTGGTCTCATCTGTTTAAGTTAAAGAGTACAGACAAGTGCATTAATTCAAGTCTCCTTGAATTCTTGATTACAGCCTGGCAGCTCGTCTGGGTGATAGAGATTTCCCCGTAAACCCTTCCCAGTGAATGCCATGCAGTGGTGGCTTAGAGTCTGTTAAGAGGGGTGGGAAGGATGAAAACACAACAAATAGCCTTGGGTTGCTTATTCAGAAGTTTCAGCCTTTCACACCCAGCCTGCAAAAAGCATTGCTGTCTGTCAGAGCTGACACGCAGCTCTGATCCCTGCCTGCCCAGAGCACCTTGTCCTTTGTCTCATGGCTGGGCTGTGGTTAGCTCTGTGTTCACAGCTGCTCACTGCCCAGCTCAGAAAGCAAAATGTAAAAGATGGCCCATGCAAAACAGAAGCAAACCATTCACCTAAAACAGCAGACAAGTCCATAATCATTAAAGGAAAAGCAAATAGATATTTTGTAATAGTAGCAGAAGTCTGTCAAAGACATTCAGGAAAACGGGAGTGCAAAGAAGAAGCGAAGTGCAATGTGGGATTTTGTGAATGCCACCTCAGCAAGAGTGAACCAGGCAGATGCACAGCTGGGAGAACTGCATGTAGACAACAAATTAGGAGAAACCAGGGCTTGCAGGTAATGGGTAAAATGCAGGGAGAGAGGAAGAGAAGTGTTAGTCACTGGTGATAATTTGTCCTTTTCTCTATTTTTCTCTGTTTTTGCTGAGTGCATGGACTGTGCTCTGGCTTCAGGCAACTCAATGCCCTTCTCAGCAAGGGATGGCAATAACTCCACAGAGCAGGTGTGCTGTAAGCTGTTTTAAAAGTAATTTACACACAAGGAGACTTCCGTGGAAATGGAAAAGAAGTAGGAAGAGAAAAGCAAATAGAATATTCTGTAGCAGCCTTTTTTTGTCCAACGCGATAGTGCTGTGTGACTTTCAGAAGAAGCATTAGGACAAAGGCACCCCTGTTAGAGACTAAAAACTCCTTAAACTCCTCAAAAAAAAAAAAAAAAAAAAAGTGTGAAATAGACTTAGCAGTTTATTAAGGTCATACTGGCTTTTGGATGTCATTTGCCTAATGAAAGAAGATACAGAGCCTCCAATATGATTTTGTGTCAGCACACCTTGTGTCAATTATGTTCCTATTGCTTTCCTTTCCAAACCATCTCCAGGTACATGAATCTGCAGAAAAGCTACTGTACCTGAACCTATGTCTAGAAAAGGGTATTACAACTCTCCCAAAATCCAGCTACAGTGTCAATATCACTACAGGATGGGTATGAGCTGCTTCTAGATAAGTAAATATTCATGTCAATACTGGCTCCATTTCACTCCCAAGATTCCCTGAGTAATGTATCTCAGGATTGCTCCTCATAAAATTTGTAGTCATGGTTGTTGCTTCGCAGCTTCCCTAGGCACAAAATGTGACTCCTCCTGATTGAGCTATCAAAGGAGCTTCTTTAGAGTCTCATACTTTCAAACCACTGTGACACATATTCAGGAAATCATCTTCATTCAGCACAGTGTGGCAGCCCTTTCTGACCCTGTACTTCTTTATTGCAAAGGTTTCAAGGCATGTATCACCAGCAGAACCCCACAGTCTGAAATAAAGAACCAGATTTTTGTCTGCTGGTTTATCACAAGTTTGGAGTTCCTGCAACTTAAACCAAGAAAATAAGTGAAATATATACTGCTTGGCATTTTACAGACTGAATTCTCCAGGGCAATATAAGCCCATCTAGGGAACAAAAAAACCCCCCAAAAAACAACAACCCCAAAAAAACCCAAACAAACAAACAAACAAACAAAAAAACCCAAAAAAAAAAAAAACCAAAACAAAAAAAAAACTGCAACAAGGTACCAGTTAGAAGATAAAAGTCCAGGGGTTGCACTTGACATTTGGGACTCGTTGAATTTCATTAGGTTCTTGCTGGCCCAGTTGCCAAGTGTGTCCATCAGATCCCATAGAACTTGTGGTTATTCAGTTCATCAGGTGGTCTCAAACCTGTTCTTTGCTTGCACTGGGAAGGACTTCTGTCCTCCAATCCCCACCTAGGAGCTCAGGGACTCAGAGATGCGGGAAGCCTGACTGCCAGTGAAGACTGGAGCAAAGAACCTCAGTCTTCTACATGTCAGTTGTCACCAGTTATCCCTTCTCATTTATCTCCTTAGAACAACATAGAACATGGATAACTGCTAGGCTAAACTTATTCCTGAATAAGAGTCTGTTTAATACCCAGGAAAGGACCTGTAGTTTCTGCTAAGTGAACTGCAGACAAATTGATTGCAGAAAAAATCAAAATCAGATACATGATGTATGACAGATGTCACTTTGATATCATTCACATTGAGAAGAAATGGTCAGAGATAAGAGAAACAACAGCAAAATAGTTTTCTACAAGTAAATATCCCCAGGTTATAAAGCTCATCTTCATCAATTTGGCACAATTAAATTACAATATTAAGGTATTTCTTGCAAATCATTGTATAATTAGGCAAACTTGAGTAGTTAAGTCAGCAATTACCAGCACAACTACATTGATAAGTTGCAACTTAAGTGCTTTTTTGAGTGCCATTGCTCTATATTTGGGATATTATCATATTCCAGGTAATTGTAACATGCCAGCATGACAGAAAATTAGTAACACATGTATTCCTTGTGTTTTTTAACACATATTCTTTGAGTTTTTTGCAATATTTTAATGAGCTATGAGACTAGAAAAAGCTGATAACCATTTCTTAGTTTGTGCTCATGTATTGCTATTCCATACAATGACAGTGAAAGTAATTCAGACTGTTCAAGATAAGCCCAAGCAACTCAGGCAGAAGAAACTTTCTTCCTTCATCCCCATCTGATATGTTTCAGTAACCCAGAGCATCTTTCTGGAGTTTATGGAGTTTTCTGGAGTTTATGGAGTCATGATTCCTCATCCCCATGACAACTTGGGACAAAAAAAACCCACTTCCTTTAGCACCCACACCAAGTGGCTCCAGGCTGGGCCATGTTGGACTACATCACTGCAGAGGAAATTTTGTCAGGGAGAGTGTCTGGGAGGTTTTGAGTTACTCCATTATCAGCTCTGGAGTCAGCCCAGCCTACTTCCTTAGACAGCTGCGCCCGATGTGCTGAGATGTGCTGTGTGTAAAGGAGGCTTAGCAAACTCACCTTCTCTAAAAAAACACATTTGATTGCTTCCCAGTCATTTAAATGTTACTGTCTGGCCTCTCAGATGAAATGGTTTTTGTTGGAGCCCAAATATAAGGAAGAGAACACTAAATTTTTCTTCATGAGTAAACAATTGGATTTAACTCAGGATGAGTTTCTGGGGAGGGTACTGTGAAGGCATCCTTGTACTCTTGTGGAATAGGGAAAACAGCAGAGAATATTGGAACCCTTTTGTGCTTTTAAAGTATCCAGACTGGCAGGAGGGACAGTTGAATTTACAGTCACTGCTACAGAGGACCCAACAATAATTCACATATGAGGACACAAAGCCTTAAGATGCATTTGAAGGTAAGAAATTATTTCTACAGGGGAAAAAACTGTGCTTCAGAGGCCAAACTTATTTAGGGCCTGTTAAAGGCTGAGGGTAGGACCAAGACCAACCATTCTGTCACAAGTTGCAGTCTCATGATTTTCTTTAAAAACATTGTTTAATCAAAATAAAATAAGTAGTTATTTCCCCTCAGTTCAAAAATGTTTCATGGGAAGAGTACTTTTAGCTTGCCAACAGAACTATTCAGATATGACCAAAAGTCAAACCACATCTCAATAATGTGAATTGCTTTAGGTTACTTGTTTCTATCTCTCTGCTTTATCTCTTGGTAGATGTCTGCCTGACCTCTTCCAAACTCTGATTTCAAATAGAAATTCTAGCAGTGCCCCATAGAGGCCAATTTGATTTGAAGATGCAGGAGACAGAGAGGATAAAGTTAATAAAATTGTCAGACTGCAAATAGCCACTTGATGTTATTTAATGTTTCTTCTGTTCAAAAAGGTCACAAGGATCATCTTCCACTTCTCTTATGAGGAAAATCAAGCATTAAGGGAAAGAACATTTGTGTCAAGTTCACTTCACTGCTGAAGTGCAGAAAAATTGCAGAAAATTCCTATCATCCTGGCTAATGACTGCATCATACTTTGTTGAACTGCAGCTAAAAATAGATGGATTAATAAAATACTCCTAATAAGAATCAAAATGCAAAGAAAGCTCTAACTCCTTTCCCTCTTCAAAAAGATGAGGAATAAGGAATCTGGCAACTAATCACTACAAAACTGCTACTTCATTCTCCACCATGAGTAGAGTGGAAAAGGATCAGAAGGGCAAAACTGAAAAAACTTGTGCATTGAGATAATGATACTTTAGTGGGTAAAGCAAAGGTAATAAAGATAAAGAAAAAAATAGGTAAAGCTGTGCATGCAAGCAATATAAAACAAATTCCTTCAGTATTTCCCAAGTATTTAGCCATCCCTAGGAGACCGGGGCTCAGTTTTCAGCCAAATCCAAAACATAGTCCCACACAAGCTACTATGAAGAAGAATTTAACTCTTTAATCTAAAAGTAACATCTCTACTTATAAAAAAGAAGAAAAAAATAAGCTTGACTCCCATATTCACTTTTTTTCATTTTGAGGGTCTAGTTCTTAAAGTATCTTCCACCATATAATTAGTTTCCACATGGTAACAAAGTGTGATTGCATCTTTCAACCCAAGGACAAATCAAAGGTCCAAAAGTGTTTCATCTTTAAGGCACTTAACATCTGATAGAAGACCAAGTTAGGAAAGATTACATTACACATATTTGTGCATTTCTGAACCTACCTAAAATTTTTGATCTTCATATGCCTGCTACTTACCCAAAATCACAGATTGTCTTTATGTCAAAAATAATTTTCATTAAAAATCTGGAATTTCTATTATAGATATGCCACCTTCATGTCTGTAGGGTGAAATTAAGTTATTTAAAGTGGCTGGAAAATATGACTGGAGATTTTACAAGCAATCAGAGGCTGGGTAGGAGGTGTAAATTAGAAAGATTATGACACAAATCACTGTAAATTCTTGTGCTAACCAATTACCAGCATACAAAGTACAATCTTTTATCTGTACTACTTTCTGCAAAACAGTATCAATGACCTGGCAAAAATTTATGCTCTAGGGAAAGGTGGGTTGGAAAGATAATTGGAGAGAGATAAAAATATTAATAGCCTACAAAATCCTCTTCTCTTAGGATATGGATACAAATTTAGTCCACCATGATCAGCTGCCACTGAAAGATATTGTCAGGTTAGTAATGTTCATGGACATTGCAGTCTCCAGTTTATTTCCTAGAAGTCATTAATACATCTGCTTTGGAAGTCTTAAGAAAAAAGATGACAAATGGAACTGGAAGTCAGTTAGGGACCACCTGGCTACTCCAAACAGGTTAAAATCATACAGATATTAAAGAAATACTTTGACAGTGAGTTTTAAGTACTTCAAGTCTACCACCAGACCCATTTGACATCCATCACTGCCTTTTTCTCTTGAGAACTTGCTATTTGTGTTTGTCCAATGAAGTTATGCAACTTTGAGAACCAAAAGATTGCCTTCACATGAAGACTATGCTTTATTATGCAGGAGCATCTAAAATGGACTCTGTTCTCTCAGGACATTTATCGTTCCATTTTTCATTGCCATCAGTACAGACTGGGAGTACATCTCCCAGACTTCCTCCAAGAATGAAGCTCTGATTGTAACTTTCATCTAAATGGGTCACAATAGACACAATACCAGACACCTACTGTTTTTTGTGCAGGAACTGTGAGTTTGTTTGGAAGTGAAAATTCTGCTAATTTTCAAAAATACTTAAATTATTATAATCCTCTTGACAAATGTTTACTGAGCCAGGAAAGATAATTATGTCACCATACATATCCACAGTTCTCACATCCTTTTAATAAAATTTAGAAATTGGACAAAGCCTTAGAAAGGTAGCAAGAGATATTGAAACTCTAGAGCAGTTCTGAAGCAACAAATGACCAATTGAGTAGACTAAATTTCTCCACCCTGGGAAAGAGACGACTGAAGATACGTTGGATACAAAACTGTGAATCACAAACAGAGGATAGGGCAGGATTGACTATTCACTGTCTTCTAGTATAAGGACCAAGAGTATCAAATGAGGACAGCAAAGCCACAAATTAATGGAGGTGGTTCTTCAGGCAATGGGTGGTAGAATTACCTGCTGAGCATCCTTCCAAAGGACCTTGTTTCTGAAAGAGGTTGTCAGGACTTCAAGAATAGAGGACTGAAAGGCTGGGAAGAAAGAACCATGAAGACCTTTCTAAACAGACAGATAAACTATGTCAGGAGAAGCCCTGCTCTACCAAGAAGTGGTCCAGGGAAGTATCATATATGCTTTGCTGGTGACAGAAAATGGTTGTAGATTGGACCTGTGAGCAGAACAAGTACTGCTGCATTTATCAACGCTTTCCATACTCCATGTCTCTGCATATATTCCTGTCCATACAATTCCACTCCATCATTTTGGTGAGCTCAAAGAGCATCTCCCTCAAAAAAGCTACAGGCAATCATCTTTCCCAGGTTTCAATTAAAGCTGTTTTACCACAGTGTTCTTGTTTATCTCTTTCAGAAAGAGTGCCACAGCAAGGAGATTATTGTGTCCTAAGATGTCCTGAACACGTTAACTCTTTAATACCCTTTAGAGAATAGATATTTTCATTTTATTAAAGATATTGAGCCTCTAAGCATTTTGTTCTTTGGAGATTATTCCCTTCCACTGAAGTACAGTGGGGGAATAATCCTGTTTGAGGAGATAAAGGGCAATCAGATGTTATTTTTTGGGGTTTTTTTCTCACTAGAGTATAGGATGAATGAAAATTATATCATATTAATCAGTTATTACTACTATTATTATTATCAAGTGTGCTCAGATTTTGCTTCAGGCACTTTTTAGAGACTCATTTCTTTCAGATTTTGCTGGGCTGACAAAGCACAATTAGTAGAACTTGACAGAAGTACAGCTTTTCCAGATCTGGAAAACTGAGTTGGTTCAAGAACACAATGGAAGAATATTTTGTTGATGTAAAAGTGAGAGGAAATGGAGCAGATGGATGCCTCCTAAATTTCAATGTTCTTGCAGAACATGTCCAGCATCCAGTTCCTAATGAGATAAACAATGCTTAACCTGAGTTTTAAATAGTGTCAGAAGGGCAACGAGAGGTGTAAGAAAAAATCTTGTCATGGGAGATTGTCCTGTCAGTCATAAATTCCTTCACATGCTTTTTGATCATGGCCGTCTCCTAAAATATCCAGTTTTAATCATCTGTAAAGGCTAATTAACCTCTACATGTTTTGAAGAATAAAGGGAATTTAAAATAGCACATGTGCCAGTGCCATCAGACACAGATTCCTTGCTCAAAACTGAGCAACTCCTGTTAAAACAGGAAATGGAAAGGGAAAAAAAAAAAAAAAAAAAAAAAAAAAAAAAAAAAAAAAGCCCAAACACAGACAGAAAGAGCTCTAAACCATGTCTTGGACAGAAAACCCCCTCCTCTTCCATAGTCGTTACCTGGTGCTACAGAGGTTAATTGTAATGCAACCAAATAAATATGCGTTCTCCTGTTCATCCTCTGATGAGTAGAAAAGGAGCAGTGGAGTAGCTGAAAGGAGTAGCAGGATATTGGTTTTTTTGGGAAGTATGAGTGATCTGTGAAATCATCTTGTGGAACACAGAAGTCATATGTGGAACACAAGGTTAGGTTTTCATTGTGACAGATGTGATTGAACTGCTGCTGTAGGACACAGACCTTTGCTGGCATAAGTGCTAATGCTGTTAAGCTCTACTGACAAATGTGTGGAATCTTTTAATGTTTTATAGTTTCTTTGTTATTTCTTAATTTGCCACTCACAGCTTCAGAATTCGTTCTGGAAATAAATTAACAGCCATGATAATGCCTCATTTTATCAAGATGTTCATCTGCGGCTATTTACCCTGAGCTCTTGGAATCATGTGATTAGCTGAAGATTTCTTTTGTTATCAATAGAGGATAGGATTTTTAAAAAACAACAAACCTGCTGCCACCAAAAAACCTCCACTACACTCGGAAAATTGGCACAGAGAGACAACTGAATTCCTGTGCACTACTATCCAAAACCAGGAAGCATGGAAGTCATCTTCTGCAAAATGTCCTCCATACTTACATATTCTTACATATTGAAATATTTAATCTATTATTTCCTGAACATATCATGTGAATGAAGCTGCGCTTAAGGTTTTTTCAGGAACAATTACAGAAATGTTTTTCCTGAAACCTACACACAGTATGTGCAATGAAGACTCCTTTTTGTGAACAGAAATTTCGAATAAAACCAGTGTGCCACCAGTTGTCACGGTGCCAGGATTTGACAACTACAGCTGATATAGCATAGTATCACTTTCGAGCCAAAGTTTTTGTAGAGATGGAAGAGTCTTCAATCAGGAAACCTGATGAATTGATTCCATTGTGATACGTGGGCAGAGAATGAAAGCAGCAATACCAGCCATTACTGAAATGAGATTGTGGAGTTAGAGGAGATGAGGTGGAAGGGAAGAGCAATAAAATCAGGGAAGCTAAAAAAGGAGGAGATGAGTGGGAAAAGAGAAGGAAGGACAGGACAGGGAGTGTTTGTTCAAAAAGATACAAGAAAAGACCAGAGGGAAAATAATAAAAACAAAGAGATGAAAAAAAAACCCAGAGAATGAGGAGAAGGTAAACAGAAAAACAGAAGAGGAGTTTACATGAGCATTTTTTAAAAATTTACAATTGATCAGAGTTGACTGATATTATCAGTTATTTACAGCGGGAAATCAGGAGTTTTCTGGTTTGGTTTGGAGGAGGGCAGGGGACTTTTTTCTGTAAAGGAGTAGAAGCTATGCAAATATTTTTTAAAGTAGAGGTATGCAAGTTATTTAATCACATCTATTTCATAATAAAAATAAGCTTCAAGTAAACTTGGTCTTTCTCAGAGCAAAAAAGTAAAGATACATTAACTATCCTTAATTACAAACATGCAGAACAAAACTAAGACAAATTCACATGTATTTGTTCAGTGGGGCTCTAAATTAGGGCTATACCCATCCAGGTGCTTCCATCTTTCAAGCAGTACAACACAGCTCTGGCATTTCAAGCAGTGACATGCCCCATGAAATTAAATTACCCATTGATTAATGTGGATCCAGTTATTTATTTCACGAAGCAGCATCAAAATTGTCAAGTGGGATATAAAATATGGGTTACTTTGTGTCCTCTCTCTAGCAAGTCAGCATTGGCTCATGAAGTACCATTGCAAGGGTGGCTGCTGGTTCTCACCATCTGTCTCAGGCCAGTGGCCACAGAAATGTGCTGAAGTTCACTGAAAGGGAGGACATGCTTCTCCTGGGAAATATGCAGATTCAGGGAAAATCAAAGTCCGTCCAGACAAAGCTGGATACGCTAAGGGACAGTGGTCAAAGTCATTCTCAGCAGAGAGCCAAACTGATTTCCAGTGAGGCATCTGCACTGAGGAAGGGCTTGTGGAGCACATGGTCTTGATTCTTAAAGGAGCTTGAAAGGTAGTAAAAAGAGTCATAAGAGGTTGAAAACTTTATTGCAATCCAAGATGAGGCACTCTCCCTGCATAAATTAGAATAAGGGTCAGGCTTTCTTTACCAAAGCCTTGAGACATGTACAAATCAACTTGACAACATTTGTCTCTATCATAATTTATATCCTGATGTTAAAAATAAGAAGGCTAAACAAACAAACAAACAAAAGCTCCCAAAACCACAAAAAATGCAACACAAAAGAAAAGGCTTCCAGAAAGAAAACTAGAGAAAGCCTTTTCCAGGAGATATCTCACTTTGGAAAATGATTTCATAAATGAACTTAACACAGATGCTTTGTTTTAAAGCATATATTTATTCCATATTAATCAGAGAATTTAAATCTGCATTACACAGTGATTCAATAGAATCAAGGTGTACATAGAAGATTAAACATGGCTTCAAATGCTTTGCTGAATCAGGGCACAGTTAAGGTATCAAGGAACTGTAATTCTGCTCTCTCTGCACTTGCTAAATTTGATAGTGATGTGCAGGTTATACCCCTTCCATGCCTCTCAAATTATCATCTGAGGGAGTACCACAGTGTGACTCTGACGTACAGAGAGCTAATGAATACTTCATGAGACTCTCAGTTATTATTTAATCACAGCTTCTCTATGAGCTGATGGAATTTGTGTTGATACAAAGGCAAAATAGCAAAGCACTGAAATGTAATAGTGAAAACAAAGCTAAAACTAAACTAAGTTACTACTAAAAGTAGGAGAAGCACAGAAGAGAAATATGAAGTAATGACTGAAAACAGAGATATTTGAAAGATTTCCTCAAAAAGACCAGTGTAAAAGAATAGACAAGTGCTCAGTTCTATGGTAGGACAATACAATTCATTCTTATATAAAGGATCAATTTTTTCCACAAATGTCCCATTAAATAAACTGAGAGTCAGGGCTAAACTAATCTACAAGTAGAATGCATAAGAGAAATAAGCATTTAAAAACCTGGCCTAAATTGTCTTTTTTTTTTTTTTTTTTTTTTTTTTTTTAAAAAAAAATTT
>VWZN01014802.1:0-10900 GCA_013396955.1 Regulus satrapa
GCGTCACCGCTTCCTCCCGCTTTTGTGCGCCGCCCCAGCCGCGCTCCAGCCGAGCGGTGCCGAGCCGAGCCGAGCCGTTCGGAGCCGCGCCAGCCGCTGGGACCCGAGGTGGGGTGACACCAGCCGCGGGTGGTGGCCGCGCATGTCCCTCCGCGGGTGACCCCGGTAAGTCCGGCCTCAGCCCACTCCCCTCTCTTTCTGCGGACGCTGCGTTCTCGCCTCCGTGAATAGTTTCGTTCTTTTAATTATTTTTGCTGTCTGCCGTGGTGAGCGAGAGTTTTGCAGCCGGGTCCGGCTTCCGTGGCTTTTTCTTCCTTCCTTTCCAGTCTTGCAAGCGGGAGCTTGTCCCCGCGGCCGCCGTGGGGTCCCCGAGTGCGCTCCGCAGGAGGAGGGCGCGGGTTGCCGTCTCCGTGGGTGCCGAGCGGATGGAAGGGCTGACCTTCCCCGGGGCTCCCCGCACAGCCCTGCCTTGTGCTAGGTGCTCTCGGGTCGCTGTTTTTCCCCAAGCTGTTGCTGAATGTCTGTCCCAGCTGCGGCTGCTGACAGCGAGCGCCGGGATTAGACTCCAGTACCCGTTTTGGGATGCACTGACGTCGGGAGCCAGCGGTTCCTGGATGTGGTCACTTGGGTCCCGGGTCCCCGGAAAGCATCCAGGGAGGTGCGGGGGTACTTGGCCGTCCCTCAGTTTCCCGCAGAGCTCTCCCTTTACTGTCTGTCCGGAGCGGTGAGGATGGGATGAGGATGGGGAGGAAGGCTCCGCGGCGGGCATGGACCCCAAGCCCGTCCCCGAGTGGTGCCAAGTGGCCGGCGGAGCTGGAAGAGCTGGATTTCCACCTGGACGGAGCGAACGGCTGCCGTGGGGCTGTGCCACGGCTCGGGATGATGCTCAGGAAGGATTTGGGCTGCCGGCAACCAAACCTCTGCCCTCCGCGGCTGTGCGGGGAGGAGCGGAGCAGAGATGGGAGCCGTGGACCAGCTGGGCAGGTCGTGCACGGTGGCCAAGTACAGCTCTTTGCTGGCCCTGATGCAGCTCGGAGAGAGGCTTCTCCCTCGGCTGCTGCTTTTATCCTTCTCTTCAATTCCTCTCTTGTAATCCAGTAGTTTTTGGGAATGGACCTGCTTCTGGTTCAGGGAAGGGTCTTGCTTGTGTTGCTGGTGCATGAACCAAAACCACGGGGCTCGCTTGGGATTTGTGCAGGGCTTAAGTGATCTCAGGGATTTCCAAGGTTGAGGTATTTCACTTTTTTTTTATGGGAGTGAATGGTTGTGAGGAATTTCTTTCTGTGACACCTTCTGGATTTATTTCCAGTCTGGTATGTGCAGTTTGACGGAGCTGTGTGCAGGATTTGTGCATGGAGTGCAGCTCTTGGAAGCAGGTCCTCGGGTGTGCATGAGATCAGTTGCATTTGGGGCTTTGCTCTACCTGTGTCTCAACACGTGTGTCGGATGGTCCAGTTTCCAGAACCCCCTGTTTGACATCAATTACAAACAGGGATTCAAGGTTTCCCAGGTCTCCTGCAGATCAGAGCAGACCTCCACAGCCGGGCACAGCCTTTGCCCTGGGAAGGTTTTGCAGCTTGTAAAAGCTCCTCTGTTGAGGCAGGACGTGAGGCTGGATGGGCTGCCAGCCTGATGGGATGTGGATGTAAAAGACCTTTTATACCTTCCTCGTGTGAACGGCTCTCGGTGCCGCAGTTTTTTTCCACGGGTCCTTAATCTCCACCAGCAACCCACAGCTCTGCCCTGTCAACGTGTGCCGATGGGGGCAACGCATTTATATTTTTGGAGGCTGTCAGAGCCCGTGGGGGGGAAGTGTGCTCACGCAGGGAGACGTGGTCTGGATTTTCACCCAGACGAAGCGACTCCGACGCGCAAAGCCAGCGGCTGTGGCGGCCAGAGGAGAGGCTCCATCCCGTCCGGAACGTTCCCAGCGCTCGGCGACGCTTGGTGATTTCAGCCTGCAGCTTGGACTCGATGCTGCTCCCGTCGGGAAGACGCCGGCGAGGCTCCCACGGTGTGTCTGGCTCCCTGGCAGAGCCGTGGAGGATGGAGTGTGCTGCTGCTGCAGCATGGAAAGTGATGTGCTTCCAGCCCCGCTCTCCCCAGATGGACGTGGGAACGAGAGCGAGGGCTGGCAGGATCTTCTGCTCCGGTGGATCTGGCCCTGCTGTGGGAGACCTGCTGGTCGAGGCTAGAGGGAAGTGAGTCAGGGTTTGCTGTTAGAAGGGATATCTTTTATTAGACTGCTCGGGGCAGGCAGGCCGGCTGTGGAGTGCCCAAGCCTGTCTACCACACGGAAGAAAGGAGGGAGTGATTGCTCAGGGTCTGCCTTGGCTCTCCAGACTGAGAGAAACTTTGAAAGAAAATGGGGAGGAAAAGAAAAAGACAGGTTCGACTACAGTTCAACCTGTGTACTTTGTCTGGCCTGAGGAAGCACATTTCACCCCTGCAAATCTCTGGACTCCTTAGATCCTGAGGTGCAGCACAGGACAGGGACATGAATTCCATGTGCCAGGCCTTCACAGGAGGTGGCCGAGCCCTTTCCAGCCTGGCTCCTGCAGGGAGGAGCTGTGGGGGACAGGAATGGTGCTCACTGATGCCTGAAGGTAGCAGGAGGCTGCTGGGCTCAGTCCCTTCCACTGCCCTCTTTGCACAGAGCACAAGCCAAAAAACTGTGCACAGAAATGTGCAGAATGTCAGCTGTGCACTGAGGAGATGGAAAATCCAGTGTGAAGCCATAAGAAGTGGAATATGGATTTAATTTTTTAAAAAAAATTTTATTATTCCTCCAGACAGGGGGGAAGAGCTATAGATGACCCACTGATATTGAACCTGGCAGGTTCACCCTCAATCCCCAGGCTTTATTTATTTAGCTGTTTAAGCTCCACAAAGGCAAAGGGGTGACCAGGTGTTTCTGGTGAGTCCCTCTGAGGAACAGGTCCCCTTTCCCATAGGCCAGGACTGTTCAGCAATTCTTTCTGGCAGGTTTTCTGCCTTTTCTGAGTGCAGTGTGAGATGCAGAGGTGGTGAATGTCATCTCAGTTGTGCCTGAGCCACGCTGGCTCCGCAAGCTGGCCCCATATCTCTCATGGCATGAGCCTTCATCTGATGTGGCCAGTGCTGTGGTGAGCATCAGGCAGGCAAGATGAGGGGTTTTCTGTCTGTGAAGGTGCAGGTGAGCATGCAGGAGTGTGGATATGTGGGAATTCTTGTTTGTTTTCTGTCTGTCCCTGCAGTTCTGATCTGGTCTAGCCAAGTAATCTTCCCATTAGACACTAAAATGCTGCTGGTACCCAAATCAAAAGTGTGGTCAGGCATTGGAACAGGCTGCCCAGGGAGGTGGTGGAATCACTGTCCCTGAAAGCGTTCAAAAACAGTGTAGGTGTGGCACCTGGGGACAGGGTTTAGTGGTGGACTCGGCAGTGCCGAGTTAATGATTTGACTTAATGATGTCAGAAGTCTTTTCCAACCTTAATGATTCTATGATCCACTCAGTCTATCTCAGTTCATCTTTAATGACACAAGAACTTAAGAGCTGAGATCTCCTTTAAAAATCAGTGCCTTGCTCCTCCTGGGGAAGCTGTTCCTTGCAGCAGACCTGTTGCATGGGCATGAGGAGCACGGGAAGAGCAGTGGAGAGGTGCAGGCAGGGGGTACAGTGGGAGAAGGGATTGTAAGAGGACAGAGATAGTGCTGCAGGCAATCTCACCCCCAGTGAGGTGCAGCTGAACTAATTACCAAAGAGAGGGAATGGCCTTGCCCTTAACAGGGTGCACCTGTGCCTAGTAAGGATGGCTGAGATAAAAGAGTGGGTCGAGGAAAGAGGAGCAGATAAAGGAAGAGCCTGGTATTAATGTGGAGTTGCTGGTGAAAAGCTTACAGAGAGAAGGTATGAAAGGCTTACTCTAGGATAAAAAATGGGCTGATGCTTGTGGCCAGCTTTGGTGTCAGCCATTTGAGCTCACTGTTGACTGGGGAAAGGGTTTGGAGGTTTTATTGTAGGGTAATAAGTGGCTGATGCTCGCCGCCCTCTTTGGCATCAATCAAGTGAATGTGATGTCAGTTGTTTCCCTTGTGAGGAGCGAGTGCTGATAGAGGACCTGGCTCCCTGCTTTGCTTTGGAACTGTGGGTGTTGCTCCAGGAACTTCCCTTGGGGCCAGGCAGAGGCTGGGATGGTGGAAGGAGCAGCATCAGCCTGGCCAGTTCTGCATCCCTGCCTCTGTGGCCAGGGCTGGGGACAGACTATTTTGTGTTATTGTTGTGTCTGGGCTCAGGTGCTGGCTTTGGTTCCCAGGGCACTTGGAACGTCTGTGAAGGGAACCCAGAGAGCTTGACCTGGGCTTTCTGAGGTTTTTACAAGTAGAAAATGTACCTGTACCCTCTAGAGGAGGGGTTTCGGCTCCCAGTTGCACTCCCATAGCACCTTTTTTTTTTTTTTTTTCTGTGCTGATGTATATACATGTGTTAATAGAAGTGTTAATGGAGACTAAGTGGCTCAGAATTTAAGGAGAATCTGGGGTTGGTTTTGCTCTCCTGAGTTAAACCCCAGGCCGGCCACCATTTTATGCAGCACTAATTGTCACTGCTGCGAGAGCTCCTCTGATTTTATTCTCTCCCTTCTGGGAAAGGGTTCGGTGTGGCCCAGGGAGAACGAGCTGTAACAGCAGTGAAGCAGGGTGGAGCTGAGCCAGGGTTTGGCTCAGAAGCTGCCTGGGACAAAGTCCGGCTGGCAGAGCGCGCTGTGCCCAGCGGCTCCAGCCAGATCCTGGAAGGAGCTGGCCCAGCTCCTGCGTGGGCTGCTGTGCAAACAGCATGTGTTCAGACTAGGTCCTGGGAGGGTGGGAGGATGGCTCGGGTGTTCAGGTAGCGATTAAACACCAAATTGCTCGAGGAAAAATAGTTCTGGGTGGATGGATTAAAGGCATTCTGCAACACTGCTGTGGCCGGGGACTTGCGTGCTTAAGTGACAAAAAGTCATCTGATTGATAGCGAGGTGATTCAGATGGAGAAAGAGACTTTGTACATTTGCTTTGGGAAAATAATTTGTGAGATAAGAAGCCTTTGTGATGGAGGTAGGAACGCCTTCAACCCGGCAGTGCTGAAGGGGGAGTGTGGCCCCACAGTGCTTTGAGTGCTCCTGTCTGGGCATTGTTATGTTCGTCCTGTCCATGTGCAAGTGTGTGCTGCTCAGTGGCTTTCAGGTGCTCCCAAATCCCCAAGGGAATGTTGAAAACTTGGTACACGACTGTCCTTAGCACAGATACTGTGTGCAGGAGTGAAGCCTGTGTTGAACCAGGTGCAGAGGGTCGGAGAAAGTGTTTGTTTGTTTTTTGTTTTCTTCTCTCTGTGTTGGCACATTTGACGATGTGTCCTTGCTGAGGTTCTCCTTGTCCTGCAGTAGTCAGGCAGCTGGACTAAATGATCACTGTGGATCGCTTTTGATTGAACTAGTCCATTTTATGGATGTGCATGGGAGTCTGTTGTGATGAGGATGGTGGGTTTTTCAGATTGCTTAGTACTTCTGTGCTGCAAACCTCTTGCTTTTGAGGCTTTTGTACCGAGCAGGGGGCCATATCATCAGAGTCTAGTTGTGAACTGCAAACGGTGCAGTGCCATCCATGGTAAATAAGAGCCCAGGAGAATTTAGCAGGTCCTTAATCTCCTCGCAGTGGGCTGTCTGCACCTTTTACTCTTCAAGGTGGCAACAGTGGTGCTCTATCCAGAGACATGAGGATCCTCAGAAGGGTGGTGGACACAGGGTAACGGGCACATCTGGCTCTCACCAGCTCTTAATAACAGTGATATCTTACCCAGATACAAATTTAAGGGTTGGGGCATCCCCTGCATGGGGCAGTGATTTGATAAGGAAGGGTTGTTTGGGTTGAATGGCTTGGGTGAGCATGAGCCTGCTATCACAGGTGGTGAAGGTGAACAGCAGAACAGGTGAGTGCATGCAGAAAAATTCCCTCTTAAATTCCCTTTTCCTTTCAGCCTTTCTGTCACTATCTGGGAAGTGTCCTGGGGGGAGCTGTCCCTGTTTTGCAGGGTCTGTGCAGTGTCATTGCAGAGGGCAGCTGATAAGGCTGTTATCTATGGCTGGGGGATGCAGATGAGGGCTGATGATAGCGTCATCCACAGAGGGGTGATAACCCTGAAGCCACTATGCTGTGGGAGTATGTGGCTGGAGGGAGCTGCGTGGGCTGGATCTGTGGGGCAGAGAGGTTTGGGAGTGTGTCAGTGATGAATAACCAATACCTCGAGATCAGAGATTTGGGCTTCCTTTTGTTGAGACGGATCTGTGCCATGGTGTGCTGTGGAGCCAGGCTTGCTTGATGAAGCATCCTTCAGTTAAGATACCAGGCTGACCCAACCTCCTGCAGAGTTTTCCTTGCTCCTGGAAAGTGTTCATACTGCAGCCTCAGTGCCTTCTGTTCGTCTTTCAGCACAAAACTCCAGCACTGGTCCCTCTACTGGAATCCTTCTGCTGATTTCCTCTTGGAGAGTGGCTTTTGGGAAACCTCAGTACCTAGTGGTTAATGAACCACTGGTTTGCTGCTCCTTGATCATAGTCCCTCAGTGCTGGTGCTAACAGAATAGCAAGAGTCATTAGAGAAATATGCAAGATATTCCAATTATTTCTATTTGCATGATGCTGGTAGCAAATAAGAGATAAACAGACTGTGTCGAGCTGTGCTTAGCTTATTGCATAATTGGTTCTACTGAAAGGGTCAAGGTCTGGTTCTGGATGTTGTTGCAGGATGCATCTGAGCTGTGCTGGGCTAGAGACAAATGTTTGGGAAAGGCATCATTTTAGTGCCCTCTCCATGTGTTCCTTCTGGACAGTGGCTGTGTCTGAAGTGCCTTGTTGTAGAGTTCATGATGGGACAGTCCTGTCAAGGTTGATTTCTTGGCTTTGCACTGGAAGACTCTGAACTTGGCTCCTGTGAAGCTCCAGGAGCTGCTCCGCCTTTGGCAGTGGCAGCCAAGGGAAGCCCTGCTGCCCTTTGCTGCAGCCTGCTGGGTGTTGGGGCTGGGAGGGGACCATCNTCCTCTGGCAGTGGCAGCCAAGGGAAGCTGTTGGGGCTGGGAGGGGACCATCAGGGCTCCCTGGGTGTGGAACCACAGAGCGGTGCTCTGTCCCACTCCTGTCCTCTGTTTTCTGCTAGGATGGCTCCTGATGCCTTTGCTGGCTGGCTGGATCTGCTTCACTGGTGGCCTAGGCTGAGGTCTGCTCGCTCCTCTTGTGACATGGCTGAAATGATGAAGGATTTGAGGGACTGTGCCTCTTCTTCCCTATTTTTGTTTGGATTGGGGGTGCTTACCGAGACTGAGAAGCTGAAATGTTAAAGATGTGCACAGTGCACCTGGCTGATGACACAAGAAAAACAGAGAAAATGCTTGTTTACCCATTCCAAACTTTCAGCAACTTCACCTCCAGCATTACAGGTGTGAATAAAATCTGGTGTGAGCCTGGTTGGCTGTAAGGGCTGAGGATGTGTTTTCACAGTTGGCTTTTGCACTCAGCACAAAAGGTGCTGCAGATTGCGACTGTCTTCATCTCTGGATGGGAACGAGCTAGTTCTAGTCTTAGTCTGTGTCCAGGAAATCCTGTCCTGGAGAGCTTCCCTTTCAGGAACCCGGTGGGGCTGTCCCAGAGAGGTGGTGTGGTGTGCTGAGCTTGGATGAGATGGAGCAAGGCTTTCAGTGCCTGGTTTGTTGTCAGTTGGGAAGTTGACTTGCCTTTTTTTGTGCCAGGTGTTGCCACAGGTGCAGTTTGTTGTCTTGCCTCTTCCCAGGCAGTGGTGGCTGTGTGGTTGCTGTGGGAGTCGCCAGGAGGTGACAAAAGTGGGAAATGTTTGTGGAAGAACATGGCGAGTGTTGAACAGGCTCTCCCCTTGGTGCGTGGGGATCCTACCCACCTCCCTGACCTGTCTTGGGCTGAATTTCCAAAACCTTGGCCAGGTGTGAGTGAAGTGCTCTAGGCTGCATCACAGGACATCACCACCTCCATGGCCATGTTCAGGAGTGTCACCGGAGGCTTGGAGTGGTGCTCCTGCAGGACTGTGTCCAACCCAAAGAGGATTGTCTGTCTGTCTGTCACTTCCCTGATAGCTCTGCCCGCTCCGAGCATGGAGCACTGCTAACACTCCTGATCAGAACCACGGGGGATCCTGGCTGCTAAATGCTTTCAGTCCTTCAAGGTGCCTTTCTGCAAAGCTCTCTTTTATAGAGCTGTCTCTGATGTCATCTGTCAAGGCACAGGCTGCTCTTTGACGTACTGCTGGAAGTCTGGTTGGGGATGGATGACCGGTTGCTTACCTAGCATTACCAAAGCAACGAGTTGTTGCTTTCCATGACTCATGAAAATGCACTGGAGGCTCTCTTAAGAATGGCTGAGATCATTTTTTTGGCTGGCTTAGGGCATCTGGTTTCCTTAGCAAATAGCAGTGGGGGTGGAGGGAGGGGGATTTCCAAACTCGTTTCTTTGTATGTGTGATCTGGTTTTCAGAGCTCGGCTCAGAACATAATTTCTTCATTTTAAAAAGGGGACGAAGAGAAAAAAAAAAGGACCTGTAATTTCCATGTCTGTTCAGTTTTTGTAGTATGTTTCATTTAGTCCTTGTTTGGTGTAAAAAGGGGAAAGGTGCTAATAATGTTACAGAGCTGTATGCTGTGTTTCTCTTAAATAAGCAAGGATAGAAAAATTGAGTGGTGCTTTCCTTTTAGAGCAAATCTTTCTGGGGGAGGAGGAGGAGGTACAGAGGAGAAATTCTGCAAACAGAACTGCAATTTAATCCTTTTTCTTTTTTTACCATGTTTGTTTAAATAGGTCTCTGATGCAGCAGAGCAGAGTCTTAGCAAAAGGTGTTTTAGTGTTTGGCTAATCTGATTATGATTTTAAAAATATTTATTTGTAAACTCGGGATTCGCTTTCTGTTGTTTTCCTGTGTGGTCCACAGACATCCTTGAGAACCAAGTGCAGCAAGATCAGCATTAACCAGAAGAGAATCAGAGCCCTGTGACAGCTCCCGAGGGCAGGAGGGCCCCAGGTGTTCTGACACCTGCACAGCCGGGTTGCAGCAGCCTCTCTGGTGTCCTCCCAAGTCCAGCCACCATTTGCAGGCACCTGAGAGCAGACAGAGAGAAGGGAGGGGAATTCCTGGGCAGGCAGAAGGTGATCGTTCGGATAGGGAGATGTGTGGTTTTGGTGTGCCCTTCCTTTGCAGGGCTGGGAGGAGCGAGGGTTCCACGCCGTGCAGCCACAGTGGCCGTTCAGGAATCCCATGGCTGGGAACCAGGCATGGCCTGTGCTGGTGCTGGGGTGAGCTTTGCAGCCAGGGCAGGCAGAAATGTGTCCTGGCGTGCTGAGGGACACAGCAGCTCAATGGCCCGGCCCTGGGCCAGGGGGTGAGCGGGAACAATGTGACTGAACAGGTTTGTGCTCGCCTCCATGGCATCTCGGAGATGAGATAATGCAGAAACCCAGAGGCTTTGCCAGCGAGCAGCAGCGAGGTTTCCTTTCCCTGCCCCCGTGTGTGCCCGGCGAGCAGGAGGAGCTGCCGTGCCGCTGTGTCTGTGAAAAGCAGAGGAAAAGCAAACCCTTGGAGCTCAAGGAATGGCATGGTTGAGCTCCAGAGAGATGATGGATGCCTGCATCAGCACCCTGTGCCAGGAGCTGCTGTGAGCACCACAGCTGCTCAGGCCCTTCGTGTTCTGCTCCACCTCTGAATTCCTCTGTCTTTGCCAGTGAATTTGGCCAGAAGTGATAAAGACCACTGACCACCCCTCTTCTTCCATGCATATAAGTATTCAGTGCATAGCCTAGCACGCCACAGATCCAAGTCTTCTAGGTCTGAGTTGTTTTGTTCCATGCAGAATTAGGAAATAAATGTGGCTGGAGGTCTTCTGCTCTTTATGGTGCTTGTGTGGCCAAAGTTTATTTTTCTGAAGTGGTGGGCAGCTGCAGCCCAGATGCCTGTAGTGCCATGGTGACACTGCCCTAGCATCCCCTGCTCAGCAAGACCGTGGGATGAGCTCTGAGATTGAACACAGACTTTTTCAGAGGGCCAAATCCTTATTTATAGACTAATTTTTACTGTAAGGTAAATTTCTGCTGGGCAAGATTCACTAGTAGCTGTGGAATCTGGTGGTTTTGGTGAGTTGGCATAGCTGAGTTCCATGGTTTTACCCTGCTCAAAGCTGGATAAAATGTGGAAATTAAATTTGGAAAGATGTTCTGCTGTATTTTATTTTTTTTTCAACTGCCAAGCCTTGATATCGTCCCCCAGTGCATAATGTTCTTTCGACTAGGAAAGCCAGTATCAGGGTACCCCAAAGGGGCTGCTTAGTTTCTAGGCAGGTGTTGCTATGAAAACTGTGTTTTCCATCTGTAATTTACAGATGGAGATGTTGAAGGAACCCACCTCTCCCCATAATTAAGTCATTCCCTGTCCAGTTGAAGGTTTCCAGTGTATAGTATTGGCAAAAAGGAATCCTGGATCACATTCTTTCCTCAAAAAAAAAAAAACCAAACCAAAAACAGATTTATTTCTTTTAAAGTAGATGTTTCTATTCCTTCTTGTTTGAGCATTTCAGGCAAGACTTACACTGCTTCAACTTTTAACATCTGCAAATACTTTTTTTTAACAAGAAAGGGAAGTGTGGATTCTGATGTAATCATGTGACTCCCGGAACGAGGTTCTTACGAAAACTACAGAATCCAGTGAGAATTTGCAATGCTCAGGGTTATCCCGTTGTTCAGCAGAAAATGAAGTAAAGCCTTCTACTCCCAGCTCCCTGTCCAGAGATGCTGCCCCATCCCTTGGTGTCCATCTTGTTGCAAGAGATATTTAGGCTGTGTGGCTTTTGGTAGTTTTTTTTTTTGGTTTTTTTTTTTTT
>VWZN01014802.1:10939-76290 GCA_013396955.1 Regulus satrapa
GGGGCATTTTTTATTATTTATATGGTGAGATTTGCAGATCTCTGGCCTTGAGGCTCTCAGGTGCTGTCTGAGTTATGTGTGAGGATGGTTTCCTGTGGAAGCCTTGCATTCTTTAGGCATTTTAAAACCAAGAGAGCCCCGCTGCTGTTGTGGCATGCATCAATGCCAGTGGAAATGGCCATGTAAACCTAAACACCTAAGCTGCATTGGACACATGCTCTCCCCAAACCCTTTGGTTCCTTGCATTTCCCTTTCTGGGGTGGTTGGGGTTTTTTTGAGCTTTTTTTCTGACAGTCTGTCACAGGAGGCTTCACCTGGATGTTTGCTGTATTCTTGCCAACCTGCCTTCTGCAAAATTAACTGAAGTTCCTTTCCATCTTGGACAGGAGCAGGCCTGAGAGCTCAGAGAAGCACAAGTACTCTGATAGTACAAAAATGAGCTTCCTGTGCTGCTTGTGGCTGTGGGCCAGGAATTGGACTTGCTGGGGTGCCTCAGCTCACTGAAGCTGAAAACCAGGCTAATGTAAATCCTCTGTTGCTAAACTTTCCTTGGGTAAGCCCTGCTAGCTGTCTCGGGAGCTATTCAAAACCTGCCTGGGCATGAGGATCCTGTACAACCTGCTCTAGGTGAGCCTCCTCCAGCTGTGGGGCTGGACTGGGAGATCTCCAGAGCTCCCTTCCCACCACAGCTGTTCTGTCATTCTGCGAACATCTGGAAAACAAAAATGCCTTCAAGAGAGGGCAACTCTCCCACCACCAGCAGGCGAGCAAAAGCCAGCGTGTTCCTCTACGGCGTGGGAGATATTTATCCTGTGACTAAGCAGAAAAGTTAAGAGATTCAAAAGGTCCTATTAGCTCATCTCGTCCACCTCCCTGCTGGCGAGCAGCTTTTCTCCCTGGTGTGTATTTATGAATAGGGCTGCTGGGCAGGCAGGAGTGGCTGGCTCAGGGCACTGTGGAGGAGCAGCAGGCAGCCTGTGCAGGTGAGGGACTCTGCACGTGGCTCATCCTGCATGTGCACAAGTTTTTGTAGGGATTTTTGTAGTAAAAGGGCCCCAGAATCTTGACTTGGCATGTTTGGAGCTTTCCCATTAACTTGCTGTCAGTTTGTACAGGCATGTGTTTGTCTTTTTTTTTATAGCATTCTAGGAATAAGCTAATTTTGCTTTGTTTATGATGGAGGAGGTGGCTTGAAAACTAATAATAATAGGGTAAGAAATAGAAGCCTTGTGGAATGGAGAGGTCAGCCAGCTGAACCCCTGCACAGCTGGCCTGGGCTCTGCTGGCCATGATCTATGACAGCGGTGTGCAAAGGCTCCCAGAGGAGATGTCAGGGAGGTGCAGGTGGAAATGCTATTGCCATGACAAACAGAGCAGTGCTGGAGTGTCAGGCCAGAGCCTGGGACCATCAGCATTGCTTGGTTTATTGCTGCTTAGGACCCACAGCACGGTGCACATGGGTTGGTTTTTATTTTGCATTCCCCAATTGCAGCTCAGTGCGCTTGGGTTGAAATCACCGAGTGTTGAGAGAAAATGGACAAATTCTGCCCTTAACTAGATCAGGGAAGAACTAGAGCATGTGGTCTCATAGGGAATGGGAGCAGGAATTTCCTCCAGGCGTGTGCCAAACTGCCTTCTCCTGGTTCTCTGTTGGTTTTTGCACTTAGGATCACTTTGCTGGCTCCAGGGGTGTCTCCTGGTAAACACCAGTGTGAGATCAATATTTAAGGTTAAGGATGGGAACCTTTCTGTGGTGCAGGTGAGCAAGCCAACCTTCCTCTGCACCGGTCACATCTTTTTGCTGCTGGTGGTAGCACCCGGTTGGGCCCCAGGGATCTGATGATCCATTTCCTGACACCATGGTGCAGTTTTTGTGGTTTTTGGATGTGTTACGGGACATCTCCTAGCTGAGCAATTGCTCTGTTGCATGGGGAGAAGCTCTCCCAGATCCGTGGAGGGTGTTTCATGGTACAGGCAGTGTCCCTGGCACCACTGGTCTTTCTCTTGGCTTGTTCTGTGGAAGTGACAGTATCACAGATGACGTTTTCCAGGAAAACTTCCAACACTTGTGAAGAGCTCTGACATGGGCTTTGCCTCCTTTCCCTCCACCAGACATCTCCTAGGGAGGAGGGAGCTGGAGCAGAGCACAGTGCAAGCAGGGAGCAAATCTGCCTTATTATTATTTAATTGAGAGAGAACTTGGCCTAAAGATGTAAAAAGGAATTGCAAGCGCTGTCTGGACACCACCTCTCCTTCTCAATTAGCAGCATTAAACTCTCAGCAGGGAGGATTAATTAGAAAAATGAAACCTTTCTATCATGACAGCCTTCTGGTTTCCATTGAAATGCAGCCGGAGGACTGGAAAAGCTTCTGTATTTTGTTTTGATATGCAGGCATATGCTTCTTTCCATCCTGGAAATTAATTCTGTCTGTCTGTAACAGAGCTGTGGGAATCAATATTGAGCTGAGCTGTATTTCTCCAGAGCTTTCTTCTAAAAGTAGTTGACTACTTCCCCACTGTGCCTAATAAGTGACCTGTTTTTGGAGCAGCTGAGCAGCTGTTCTGCCAGTTCAGAGGTGATGTACAGCTGCCTTGATGGTGCAAGGCTGCTTCATGGTCTCTCAAGGGTGATGGGCTTCTCTTTTCTGCAAGTCTCTCCAGGTCAGTCTTTCTCTGCGCTGGACAAAATGCCCACAGTGACTTTCCATTGCTCCACACCAGGCTGGACATCGTAGGAGAGGAAATTACTCATCGCACTGCCTCCCCTGCAGTCTGCTCTTGGTCTCAGTGAGCTGTCATGCTCTCAGTCTCGAGTTCTGCAATGCCCTGAGCTGGGTTTAAAGGCAAGATGTGCCTTTTCCTCAGTGTCATCATCTTTCCTTCCCTCCACCGGGTTTGGGGAATAAAGCAGAACGCAGCAGCAGGAAGCTGCTACCTTGCTCTAGGGGAGCAGGTCACTCTTGAGCCATGGCACAGCTTGGGCAACTCTTCTGGAGAAGCAGCTGCACTGTGTGCTCTGCAGCAAGCAACAGGCTGTGCTTGGGCTCTGCAGAGCCACAGCTTTGTGAAAATTGGGTGGGGAAGGCCCTGAGTGTTCGGAGCTTTGTGCGGTGCTTGTGCTCTGCAGGCTTGTGAGGCTCTGTGAGCATGTGGCTGTGTGCCCAGTCTGGTTCCTGCGCTGTCGATGGCTCATTTTTTTTTACTGTAAAGGCAAGTGCACTTGAGTTCATGTGATACTGCGAGTCCAGAGGGTGAGGAGGAGAACAAAGCCTCTGTGCAAGCTGCCCCACGTGCTTGTTTTGTAACCCCATCGCCACCCCAGCAGTCCTGGGGTTGTGCAGAAACCTGGTCCTTCTGCCCAGAACCAAGCTGGCTTTTAATCTTTGCTTGCCACTAAGCCCTCAGTGAGTGATTTCTCCCATTGGAGAAATCTCAATCCAGTGGCACGAGCAAGGAAAGGACCTGTCAGAATTAGTGGTGGCTGTTGGGGGTCCCGGTCTCCCCGTGTGCTGTGGAGGTTGTGCTCCTTGCCCACAGAGAAGGACCAAATCGACCCAGGTGGCTGCTGAGAGAGCTGAGAGTGGTCAATTAGTGCTGTGCCCTCGGTTTCGCAGTCGATCAGAAAGGCTGGCTGTGATCGATAACATCCAGCCAGGCTGCGGGGGAGAGGCTGTGGCTCGTTAGAGAGGAAGCTGTGCAGGGGCCGGGCTGTGAGGGGCGATCGATGGATGGCGGCAGGCCGAGGGCAGATCTGCACGGCGAGGGCTGCAGGATGGCTCCCGGCCCCTACGGGTGGGTGCTCCTCTCTGCTCTCAGGGGGGTGTTGAGAGGGAGAGAATGTGGCTCAGACATGAGGTGGGGTCAAAGCCCTGATCCTGCCATGGGAGGGATCTCCCTCCTTCCCAGTCCACGGCTTGGTGGCCTGGTGTTAGAATCCCTGTCGGGGCACGTTGGTTGTCGTGTTTTTGATACTCTTCTGCTGAAGCTACAGAGACAAGGGCTGGTTTTTGCCTGCCATTATCCTCATGGAGAACTGGGCATCCCAGTCCTTGGTGCAGATTCCATCTCTCAGGCCAGGCTCTCCAAGGCACAGCGTTGGCTTTGCAGCTCTCTGGTGTAAAGCTTCATTCATGGAGACTCTGTTTCCAATACCAGATGGTTGTCCCTGGAGAGAATTTTTTTCTGAGACACACTTTTCTCATGGCATATTTCACCTGAAGGTTTTACTTTCCTTTTTTTTTTTTTTTTAAAGCAGTGAGTTATTNNTTTTTTTTTTTTTTTTTTTTTTTGATTTCTGCTCTTTCTCCTTTCTGTTTTTCCCAGAAATGTGGAAGAAAGAGGCCTGGAGTTTCACATTTCCAGATAGGTGGTTTTGCTTTAATTTCCCTGCCACAAAATCTCTGGTCATTTGAGGAGAAAGACAAAAATAAGGCAATGAAAACCTGCACGAGGAAGAAATGACAGCATTCTTCTGCATTGGTTTTTATATTATATGTTGAAATACCTTTCCTTTGCTGTGTTCACTTAGAGGGAAATGTTTATTGGAATCGGAGGGTTTCTGTAGGTGTAACTGGCATCAGGGTTTCCCTCTGATTCATAAGTCCACAGAGAATTATCTGAGGACTGGATTTTGCCCTGTGAAAGGGAAAATGATGCAGGACAGTGCTCTCCCCTAGCTACAGATCTTCATCCTCAAAGGCAAGGCTGTGTGTGTGAATAATCCTGGCTCAGCTGTGTCTGGGGAGGTGAATGTTCAGGCTTGCAGGAGATGAGGATCCTTTAGGCTTGGTCCCTTCAGTGCCTGATTTGGAAACTTGGATTTATGCACAGTGGGACTGGAGTGGGCTTTGGGGTATAATCAGAGTCTCTGCAAATTGGCTCACCTCCACCGGTTCCTGGGGCATGTGGTTCCTTTGTAAAAACTGAGTTCAGTAGAGAGACAATTCTGTGCTATGCAGACCCTGACAGAAATAAAAACCTAAACAGGTGGGAACATGGGTGTTCTCTGGACACTTGCTTTGCTTGACCTGTCTGTTATGTGTAAAATAGATTAACAGTGACCTGATGGGACTGTGTTGTCTGACCTTTGCTGACAGAAGAGTCCTTTTTAATCCTTTTAATTTGCTTCTTTGTTTTATTGTTCCAGAAGTATGAGATCTGTATGGAAAAATCAAGCTACTTAATATGCCAGTATGTTACTGGCATATGTAATAATAAAAGGAATATTACTACAAAGCAGGAGGAGAAAAATACCAGTGTCTAAAGGGGCTACAAGAGAGCTGAAGAACTTCTGACATGAACATGAAGTAATAGGACAAGGGGGAATGATTTTCAACTGAAGGAGGAGAGATTTAGATTGGCTATTAGGAAGAAGTTCTTCCCTGTGAAGGTGGGGAGGCTCTGGCACAGGTTGCCCAGGGAAGCTGTGCCTGCCCCTGGATCCCTGGAAGGGTCCAAGGCCAGACTGGACACTGGGGCTTGGAGCAGCCTGGAATAGTGGAAAGTGTCCCTGCCTGTGGCAGGGGGATGGAACTAGGACATCTTTAAGATCCCTCCCTACCCAGACCCTCTCTGATAACTTATTTTGGAGCATGCTGTCTGGAACATTTCATTTAGAAAGTCATTTCTGAGAAGAGGATTTCTTTGAAGATCTCGGTGGCTTCTTGAAAGGGCTGTCATGGATGTTAATAGCAGGACTCAGGCAGGTTCTAAACCTCTTATTCTCAGTACGTGTTGTGCTGGGAGGAACAGGATGGCTCAGGAGAGTTTTCTCCAGAAGCAGCTGTGAAGTGCAGCTGCCCTGGCAGAGGAATCCTCCACTGAGCACGATGGCTTTTAAACACAGATCTCTTCTCCCAGCAGCAGGTGTTGTGAGAGAGATTCTGAAGCAGTTTTGGGGTGTCATGCCCAAAACTGGGGAGAAGAAGCCTCAGCTGATGGGTACTGATGCAGAGTGGCCTGTTGAGTTTCATGGGCTGTAGTTCCCAGGGCACGGGCTGGCTCCTTCCATGAGTTTTGCTGGTCTGTACATACCACTTCCAGCTTAGCAGCCTGATCAGGGGAGGTTTTATTCTCCTCATCTTGGCTTGTGAGCTTTGTCCCATGAGCTCTATGGGGAGCTACACCTGCAAACCTGGCCTGGTTACACACATGTCTGCAGAAAGTCTGTCCCAGCTGTGTGCTCCTAAACATGGAATCAGAGAATCATTTAGGCTGGAAAAGAGCTTTTAACATCTGAGTCCAACCATTAACCCAGAACTGCCAAGTCTGACTAAACCATGTCCCTAAGTGTTGCATCTACAAAGATGCACAGTCTTAAATTGCCTTTTTTTTTTCCCTTGCATGGTATATCCTTTGGATAACCTGGGTGGAAAATGCCATAAGAGAAAGGTCTTACGTGTCTGAAGTGGCACCAAAATTTAGCTGTTCTTTTGTGTATCCCACAGTATGGACCCAAGATCCGGGGCAGTTCTAAGTACAGGAGGTTGAATGTTCTGTAGTGTCTAGAGAAAACTCTAAGGATGAGGTTGGGGTGATCAGAGAAAAGCTGTAATATTCCAACCACTCTCTCCCTTTGCCTTTGAATCCCTCTTTGCCAAGCCTGCAGGCTGCCTGAGCTATCAGCACACACACGTTTGTGTTCTCACCATTAAAACAATCTCATTTGCTTTGCTGTTGTTTTTAACACTACCCCAGCACTGGCCTCTGAAGCTTTTTGAAAATAACATTTACAATAATATTTTTAACAGTTCCGTAGTATACAAAACTCCAGTGCCCTGGCAGGACTCCCGGAAACTTGCTGAAAGTTAATGTGGTCAACTCTTAAAAAGGAGAGATTTTTTCCGTTTGACTCTTGCTTGTTAAACTCTGAGCCCAACATGTTCCCTGCTGCTTGAAAAAACAAGGAAAGTCCCAATTTTAGCAGTGCTAGTTTGAGTAGCTTTCCAGCCGAGCCCTATTTGAGGGGCAACTGTGGCTTTTTTTTTGTTTGTTTGTTTTGTTTTGTTTTGTTTTTTCAGTGGTGTGTCCCTACCCCTTCAAACCAAAGTGCTTAGGCAGGAAGAAGTCAGTGCTGCTTTCCCTGGAAGCCTGGGGTTGATAAACTGCAGAGGGAAATGCTGCTTGCTTGTGCTGCAGTAAGACATGCTGACTTGAAGTCTGTGTTTTATGGTGGATGCTGAGCCTCTGTAGGGTAGAGATAACCCTTTTTGGGGTAGGTGATACTGTAAATCCCATATATCAGCAGTAGACTTCAGGTGATTCCAGCTCTCAGTGCTGGACTCCACTCTTCCAGCTTTCCTTTCATCCCACATAATTCCTCACAGTAAATTCTCCTGGTCACTTTGTTTTGTCTTTACTCACAGGCAGGAGAAAATCGCACTTCTCCATCCCCTCCTGTCCTGCTTTGCTTTCTGTAACTTAGATCCATGTCTCCCATGGATAACTTGACATAACCTAATCCCTTCCCAGCCAGGAGTATGGGCAGAAAACCCTAAAAACTGGGATTAATTTTCAAAGTGGATTAATAACCTTGCATACCCTTCTCATGTAGGTGCTCATACCCTGCACTCGTGGAGATGTAATGAAGTTGAGCCACTCTGTCTACCAAGTTCAGCTCAGGCAAATCAAAACTGCTTTTTCCCTAGATGAGAGTGTCTGTACTGGGCTTTCCTTGCAGGTGAAATAACTTCCAGCAGCTCCCTGAGCAGACAGAATCTCTTGCATGCACAGCACAAACCTGGAATACGTTTCCCCAGTATCCCTGGGAGCCAGCACCTTGTGGAGTTCTCTCACTGCTTGGCAGGTGCTTACCAGGGAGATTTCAAGTGGATTTACAGAGTTCTGTGGCCAGTGGGAGCCCAGTTTCACATGGTTTTGTGTCCCAAACTGCCAATGCTGATCAGGGAGCTTACTGGGAGGAGAAACTGCTTGGAACAGCATCTATAGGAAAAGGATTTTTCCCTGTTTTCCCCCCCTCTTATTTATTTTCCCCTCCCTGTTTTTTAAGAGACATAATAATAGGACAGAATTTGTACTAGAAGCAGGAATTTGTCCTTCTGTAACAGGAAGCTGCTGCTATGTATTTTTGGGAAGCCACGGAAATCGCCTGTGTTTGTGGTCCAGTTTTTGAAGGCTGGCTGTCCTCAGGATTGAAGAGATCTGCTAAAACAGAAAGCCCTTCTTTCTCTTGTGTATCTGGAGATTTCCTGCCCTGTGTGCAGGGGTTGGTTTGCTCTCGAGGGCTGGGCACTGGGGTCTCAGGGGTTTGCTGTGGCAGAGGTGATGGAGAACAGCACAGGGGAGGGCTCTGCTGATGGAAAGGTCGCCTGTTTTTTTCCAGGGCTCATTTGCACAGTTCCTGTAGGTGCTTGTTTTTGTGACTAGATATGGTTTGGAAAGGTCTGGAAGGTCTCCAGAAAGACATTAGAAAAATCTATTCCTCTGATAGGCGAGTTAACCTGGGCTGTCCCAGGAATTTACAGTTAATCCAGGCTATCTTCCTGTGGCTCTCAGTGCAAACTATGCACACAGCTGAATTTCTGGAAGTGTCACAGCACTTTTGAAAGCAAAAGTGAAGGTTTGGGCTGTTTCCTGCTCTTGTTATAATCAGATGGAATTTTCACTGTGCTTTTGTGCTGGTTTTCTGCTCCCTCTTGATTCAGTGCTGCATAGGCTGACCAGTTCCTTCTCAGGGTAGGGTTTTTAACCATTCAAGCTGTTTGGTTACTTCCTTGCCTCCTCCTTGGTCTTGGAAAATGGCCAGAGCAGAGTCCTTGGTGGCCCTGGACTCTCAGTGCTGGGAGGAAGCTGCAGCAGCAGAAGGGACAAGGCTCTCAGGGGCACACGGACATCTCTGCCTCTGCTGCTCTTATCACCTTCCCTTCCTGCTTGGCTCTCTCAAAATAGGTTGGATAAAAATCCCTCTGCTCACCAGCACGCAGCTGCAGAAAATTGTTTTAATTTTTGCTTGGGACCCCTCTTGGTTCTCTGCAGATTTGGTGCTGTGTTTGTATTGATTTTGACCAAGCCAGGAGGTTTTCAAAGTGCCTTTTCCTACCACTCCTGACCAATGCCTCATATTAAACACAGATCCATGTCAGTGTCCTGGAGCACCTGGCTCTCACTGACTTCAGGGGAACCTCCAGTGACTGCAGGACAGGAATATCTTATGCTCTGTGCAAGTCTGGCCAAGTTCTTGAGGTGCTTCTCCCTTTTCTTGTGCTATCAAACAGGTTTATGACCGAGAAAGCTGAGTGCTTATCAGGCAGCTGAAATAGAATTTGAGGTTGTCTTCTAGCACAGTGCCTTTTAAAAGGTGCCCACCTTCAGGTGGACTTTACCTTCATTCAGTCTGAAATGAAGCTTTTCCTTAGTGAGCAGGACAAGCTCCAGCGGGCTCAGGCCTGCTTTCATTTCTTGGTGGCCAAAACTCCCCCCAAAACCCTTACTTGGATGCAGGAGTTTGGCTGATTAAAGTGTTGGGGGCAGATTCAAGGCAGGAGCTCTGGGAGGGCTCCCAGGGACCTGGCTCCCATGAGGGATGTACAGGGCAGTCACTGCTGCTGAGAGCTGTCTGCACTCAGCTTTTTTTCCCATGCAGTCAGAGGAAAGTTGGTCCAGCCTTGGGGAAACCTTGGCTGCCGTTTGAAAGGCCTAAATTTAGGTTTCTGCTTTGATCCAGGACTGCTTTTCCATGTCCTGCTGTCAGTCTGTTCCCCAAGTGAGTGTTATCCCACAGGGATGCTGCGCAATGTGAAGCGTTAAAGATGGTATTGCTTTTTAATTTACATTAATCATGTAAAAGCACATTAAAACTATCATGCAATTAAAATGCTCTGCTCTTAAGGAAGTACAAGTTGTTCATTCCAAGATTTGGGAGCCATTAAGGTCCCAGGTTTGTGGTGTGTGACCGTGGGTGTGTGCAGAGGAAGGCAGACTCCTGGCCTCTGTTCTTCACTGAAGGTTCTCCTCTTCCCTCCTTCCCAGGTGTTGGTGGGGAGAGGCTTTGTGACGAGTGCTCCATGACCCTATTGCCATGTCAAAATTAATCTGTAACCTCTGTGTATGTTTTGTTACAGGGTGGATGCTTGAGAGAGGAGGATAAGGCACAAGAGTCTGGGACCGGTGGAATGGAGGCCTGATGTAGATGGAAAGATGGGTAAGAACTGGATTCCCCATGAGCAATTCATTTTCTGCAGCCTGTTAATTTTGGTTGGACCTACCAAACCAAAGCATTGCAACAGATTGGGGGATATTGCTGAGATGCTCTATTACATTGCTTTCTGATTTATGTTTAGCATTTTAGTCATTGCAAAATCGGACAAATTTTTTTCTTATTCTGAGTGTGATTCTGGTGGGTCATGGTCTAGGTGGAGTCTCTTCCCAAGCGTGCCTTGTATTTCTCTGGAAGCATCTTCATTCCCTGTAGATCTTCCACAAGGAATTTTCTGTTTTAAACTAAGCTTGAATATATTGCTTTTCTGATTGGTGATCTGGATTACTTCTACCTTCTCCCTCTTCTGCTGGGTTAGTTGTGTGTCAGATGCTATGTGGTGCTGGGGGAAACTTTATTAAGTGGGAATTATTTATAGGTCTGGATCAAAATCATTAATTTGTAATGATTTTGATCTTATCTATGTCAATAAGAACTTTCTCCTAAAGAAAATTCATTAAGTCAGGAATTGGAACCACTTGGGAGTGCTTAAATTGTTTCCTGATCTGGTGATCCAAGAAAGGAGAAGAGATCTTGGAGGAGTCATGGTGGAAGCTGAGCACTTCTCTTGCACTTTTACAGCATTTACACAAGTTCACCCAAAACTCTTCAGGGATGTCTGAAATGATGCTTTAAAGAAGAAAAAAAAAAGGAGATGTGTGGGAATAGCAGTAAGTTTAGGGTTTGTTCTTGCAGGTGTGTTGAACCACACAATCACAGAACGGTTTGGGCTGGAAGGGACCTAAAAGATTCTCATTCCACCCCCTCCTGGCATGGGCAGGGACAACTTCCACTGTCCCAGATTGCTCCAAGCCCCGTCCAACCTGGCCTTGGACACTTCCAACCCTGTGCCAGGACCCCAGCAGCCTCACAGGGAAGAATTTCTTCCTAATATCTAATCTAAATCTTCTCTCTGTCAGTGTAAAGCCATGCCCCATTGTCCTGTCACTAACTACCCTCATGAAAAGCCTTGCAGAAATGTGATTCAGAGTTTGGTAGTGGTTTGCATTTAGAAAATACAACGTGTGAAGCCACTGCCACACCTTAAGTGATTATTCTCCCCTAGGGAGAAAGGAGAGGGGTGGTATTTACTCCATCCTGGCTTTGTGTCATTTTTGTTCTTTCTCTGTTACCTAGAAGAGAGATTTTTGTGGGAAGAGAACTAATGTAAAACTAGGTTTAAAAAAAAAAAGGGGAAGGGAGGAGAAAGTCCAGATTTGCTTCTTCAATATAAAGAATGACAAATTTCAGTTTAAAATCCCTGGTGACTAACTCAAAAATTTTTTAGAAACATTTTTAGTTTGAAAGCAAAAGCCACTGCTCTATCGAGGCAACGTGGGTTATTTTAACAAGGAAAACTCAGACTCACCCTGAGCACCACCAACAAGGAAGAAGCTGCTGGCTCCAGCTCAGTTCTCAGGTCAATTTGATGATTTCTTGTACAGAGAGTGGCTGATAGAACCTGCTCAAGGTGCCTTCAGCCTGCCAACTGCAAATGTAATATGGGTGCAGCAGGGCAGCATTAATTGTGGGAATTCTGTAGTGAAGGGGGAGGCACTGTGGCTGTATTTTGGGAATAGGAGCTGGATCATTAGGAGTCTTGTGCAGGTTTGGAGGCCTGCTTGCACTTGTGTGTGGGTGGAAGGCGTGTCCCCTCACCCAGATGGCTGTGGCTCATCACCAGCAGCATCCCCACCTGTGTGGGGTTAGATCTGCCAGGATGTACCCGGGTGGGATGGTGCTGTGAGCCTGAGTCTTGGCTGCCAGGATGAGATGGTTCCAGTGGTGTGTGTCCCCTCACTGTCACTGAGAGGTAAAAGAATTGCTGCAAGAGCTTTGCTGATGCACAGGAATTCAGGCTGGATTTTGAGAGTTTCTTAGTTTCCTTTCTCTCCCTCTTCCTCTTATATGTGGTTGTTTATTCCACGCGTTGGGATGAGGGAGCATTTTCAAGGGAAGAGCAGGAAATTTACAGTCGCATCATTGATTTCCTTCTGGAAAACACCACAGAGGAGATGGGTTGGATGAGGTGATCTCTGATGGCCTGGTCCAGGTCTACCTTATTTATTTTTTTTTTCCTCCAGGATCCTATTTATAGTCTGTTCAGTGTCTGAGTTCACTCCTAGACATGTTCTGGAGAAGTTGCATGACCTTGCACAGAGACCACAAGACGGGAAGTGGGGACTTCTGGCGTCTCTGTGTCATGCAGTGCTTGGATCAGCCCTGTGCAGCCATGGCATCCCAGGGCTAGTGCAACATCTCTGCATGCGCCAGCTTGAGACCAGCCTAAGTCCTTGGCACTGAGTCTTTGTATTCATCTTGCAGCCCATTTCCATCTTCAGCCTCTCCTCAAGAGTCCAAGACTCTTTGGGATTTAAATGAATACTTATGATGCTTTTCAAGGTGTCTGCGTTTGTATCTCCAATGCAACAAAGTGGAAAAACCATGACCAATAAGTATTAGAAATTTCTATGCTTAAACATCACAGTAAAAAATAATGGAAAAAAAACCCTGCAGAACTTGGTACAGAAAGCACCAGCTTGTTTATTGCTCCAGTTTTAGTCTTTTTCTTTTAAAAATGATTTCATAAGCACAACTGAGAATACTTAAATGCTCTGTGTGTGTTTCTGATAAAAACTCCAGGAAGGCTGATCTATTCTGCTCGGTGTACATCCATACAACTCAAAGGTTTAGGTCTTTAATGCCTAGCTGGAGCAAGTGTCACTTTTTCTTCAGCAGAAAAGGTTCATCTGAGGTGTGGGAGACGGGAGAATATTGTTTATAGTATTGACTTGACAGAGTGTGTGTGATTGCAGGCTGGGGGCAGAAGGCACAGCAGCTTGCTGAAGGCTTTTTTGAGCAGCCCTGGCATGGTCATTCAGCCCAGTTCCTTTGGTTTTTGGGGGAGCTGCTGAAACAGAACTGCTGGAGCTGTGGGGGCAGAGCAGACCCTATCCCGTGGATGTCTCAGCCCTCCCGTGCTGTGTTTTCCTCATTCCTCAGTAGGCAATGCTTTCACTCTTCACCTCCTTATTGCTCTATTTCTCTTTGTATGCTGAGAGCTTTTAAGGAAAAATGCATTCATGTTGAATTGCAGATCTTTGTATTATAATAAGACACATCAGGCTTTCTACAAGCTCAGGTTTTATGATTTTTGAGAGGTGTCTGAGTTAAAAGGTGCCCGTGGTCTCCTTTTCCCCTTCCTGGCGTTGCACCTGTTGTACCCAGGGCTCAAATTTAGGTGCTCTGAGCACCTGGGCAATGTGGGATTGGACCTGCCTCACATCTGGGATGTTGCAGCTGTTGCTGCAGCAACAGGTTAGGAGTTCATGGGCTCTGGGCTGAAGTTTTGAGTGCTGGAAGTTGCTGGGCTGGGAGGGAGAACAAGTTCTTTATGAGCCCTCAAATAACCTTCAAAGGTATTGGAGTCAGTCAGGGGAAATAACTTGCCAGTTACATTTCTTTGCTGGGTAAACATTTTTCTCCTTTCAAGTGTGCTCAAGAGAGAGGTACAGGTTGTGGGGAGAGGTAATATCTTTTATTAGACCAAATGATAGAGGTGGAAAAAACCAGGCTGCCTTTAAGGCACATAAACCCTTCTTCAGAAGGAGCAGATTTTAAGTTTAGCAGGGAAACTGCTGGAATAATTGGCCCAAGTTTAATTCAATTATGTTAATCCATTAGAGGAAAATGAGCGTTTGTGGAGCAAAGGACAGATTGAGTGAAAAAAGTTGTGAAAGTTTCTTGTGGGATGAGAAACCTGGTACCTTTGAAGTGGTGAGGAGTAGCAGAGCTACAGGAATGCAAGAATTTTCTTAAATGTGGTTAGTTTTGCTTTTTAAGGGTCTAGCTCCTGTTTGCAGCTCTCCTAGAGTAACTTTAATTCACAAAAGCAAACGAGAAACATGGGGTTTGTCAAGAGCACTGTTAGGTTTCTGGTTGGGCTCCAAGATCCTGTCTCCTGTTCCAGCATCCCAGTCACTGCCTGATGCGAGGGGCAGCAGCTGTTTCCCCAGCTCTGCCCTTTTCAGCAAATCTTCCCCCCACCAAATGCCACCCAATTTCAGCCCAGAGATTTTTCCCATTAGCCCAGAAGGGGTGAAGGTTGTGAGGTGGCCACATCCCCACAGGTTGCGCTGCTGAGGTGGGGGAGCTGAGAGAAGGAGGGAGAATGACTCTCAGGATGCCCCGTGGGCTGTACCTGGGGGAAAATCGGCTTCTTGGCTGGGCTTTGCCACCCTCTGAGCGTGTGGGGACGTACAGGGGACTTGTGGTGACAAATGTACCTGGAGATTGGGTTGTGCAGAGCCCGGGAAAGCTCTGCTGGTGGCTCTGCTCCCGTGGAATTTTACTGCGCGCGGCGCTGTCAGCGCTGGCTATTTTGGGAGTGGAGGCTTGTGGTGAACCACACACGTAACCTTGCCCTCCCTCCCCGCTGAGCTCAACCAAACACCTTTTGGATCCCCAAGTCCTTTTCCATTGCAGAAGTCCCTGGTAATCCTCCGGGGTGAGGGAACCTGGGCTTTGTGCTGCCAGGAGAAGTTTTCTTGGATGCTTTGTGGCCTAACCAGTGAAGTTTTGGCGTGTTGCACAACTTGCCATCCCAAATGGTTTTGGTGCGTGCAAGGTACTGATAGCTCGGGGTTTTAAGGGCATCGCTCTCACCTCTCCTAAACTGAGGAGCAGTCCCAGTAGCTTTGCTTTTGCTTTTGGTTTTTCCTGGGGAAACTCAGAGGGAGCTGTGGCTGCTCATGATCTCACCCTGGCTCTCAAATGGATTCTGCCATAATATGTGAGTTTATGTGCCCATTTAGTCTGTTTTGCTGTTTTCTCAATGCTCTCATTAATGAATTGGAATCTTAGCATGTCTGTGTTATATTGGGGGTGTTTGCTTGTTTATGTGCATGAGTATTTTGGAGACTGCTTGGGCCCTGTCATTGGCCATTTGATTTAGTTATGTATGTAATACACATTTATCATTTAAAAAATAACTGGCTAAACTTTTGAGAACAGATTCTTGCCTTCCCTTCCAAGCCCATTCCCGAGCTCTGATTTCTCTACCATTTTGCAGGGGGATGTAAAAGGAAGGGTTGTTTTTCATCTTAGCTGTCTCCAATTTGGCTGTGCAGTTTTTCCAATAGCTGTGTGGATCACCTGAGGGCTAGCATGGGGTAAAGGAGGAATAGGAGACAGGAACTCAGCCTTAGCCCCAAGAAAAGGGCTGTGTGGGGAAGTGTGACTGTGCCCTAAACCCACAGATGTTCTGTTGGGTACTTGGTGTGATGAGTATCTGTAGCTATCAAAAGCCTCTGATGGGTTTGCTTTTGTTTCTTTTCACAAAGCAGTCACTGATTGTGCTATAGAAATGAAATTAGAAATACAAACCAGTGGCACTTACGGAGAGCAAGAGTTGAGCATTGATTTGTCAGGTTGAGGATTAATCATCTCTACTTGGTGCACCCTTCAGCATCATAATTCTCTGTAAAGAAGAAATATTCTTTATCGAACCCCCCAACATGTCACAGCACTGGTTTTCTATGTGTGTCCTGAGCTCAAGACATCAGTGAGCAAACTCCTGCCAAGAAGTCCAACATATTAGGAGGGTCTTTCCTCACTTCCTCCTGTGTAATTGCTCTGCTTGACCTGCTGGGCTGTGCCTTGCTCTGGAGTCCTGCCCAGGGGTGACCTTGGCATCCCTTGGGTGGGGTTGCAGGAGGGAGAAGGGCAGCAGGATCCAGCTGCTGGTGAGCCTTTGCTGACTTGCAAAGGGAATGTGCTCCCCTGGTGTGTCTGCTGCACTGCAATCTGCTCTGCAGGAGGGTAATTGGGATTTTTTTTTCTTTATCAGACTCTGGACATGGTTCCAGACAGTGGCAAAATGCTTTGTGCCTTTGGGTTGAATTTATGGGGGAGAGATTTGTCTGGATCTCAGTAGGTGGATGCAGCAGCACTCTGCTTGCCACAGATCATTCACAGACAGCCCTTCCAAGGAGGGGGTGAATTGCACAACAGTATTGGTAGATGCCTGTCAGTGTCTGGGTCTCTTCTTTGCTTGTTTTGGGCTTTTGTCACAGTCCAGGTCAGACTCCTGAGCCTCCTGAGCTGGGCTCCTTCCTAGTATTGACTGGGATGTCAGTGATGGGATTTAGTTATTAATTGATCCCTTCTGTTAAGAATCAGAATCACTGAGTTTAGAAAAGACCCTTAAGATCATCAAGTCAGTGCTGATGGCACCTCGGCCCCTGGTGCATGGCCTGGATGCTGGTGGCTGTACCTGCCTGTCTCTGGTGTTTGCAGGTACTGAAGAAACCCCAGCTCAGGGTTTTTCCTTGTCCCCAAGCTTTTTTCCCCCCTCTGGTTTTTTTTGGAGAAAAGGCAGCATTTCTCTTCACAGGCAGGTTCTTTGACACGTGCTTTCACGTGGGTGAGTGTAGTTCTGTTCCCTGGACCAGGGAAGACCTGGCCTGGTCTGACACCTTCAGGGGAGGCAGTGGGCAGCCCAGGTGCCTGCTGGTCTGATAGATGTGGCCTTCCACTGGAAAACGTGGGCTAAGTTTGCTGTTATCCCCTGCTCACACAGCAAACAGACATGAAAAGGTGCTTTGGCCACTGAAGATTGTGCTGCTTTGATCTTTCCTCTTGATTTAAAAAAAAACCAAAAAAAACCCAAACCTAAAAAGTAACCCACTGGAAAGAGCTGCTGAAATGAATCAAGTATCACTCTAGTGGCAGAAGCTGTGTATTTCTATTTACTTAAATGAAGAAGAGTTAAAAGGAGATTAAATCAGTCTGTGACTACCTGGAGAGGATGGGGAATTAACATTAATGTCTATTAACAGAGGGGTCTCTAAGATACAGGGGTATCAAGATCTAATGAATAGAATACAAAGCAAGCTGTGTTCTCAAACTGGAATGGAGGTCTTTGTTGCAAAGAGGGGTTACTGGAATAAGTGCATGAGCTCTCCCAGCTAAGGCTTTCTGGACAGGCTGTTTTGTGTGATTCCAGGTCAAGGTTGGGATGTGGAGGCTGCTAAATGAATTGCTGTGCCCTTTGTATACAGCCAGGAAGGCCAGATCAAGTTAAGTCCTCTCTGAATTTAAGCTCCTTTAATGTGTTTAGCTCTGGCTGCAGACTCATGTGGTCTTTAGCAAAGCTTTTGTCTGTCTCAGATTTCTGTCCATCAAATGGGATATAAAACCCAGCCTTTCCTTCTGACAGTGTAGCTGAAATTCCATCAGGACAGGGGCTACCCTTTGCAGGAACTGAGTGATGCCAGAGGAGTGAGTCTTGTCCTAGAGTTCAGGCTCCCTTTGGTAAGTGATAAATATTGTATACCAGTCGATCCAAAAATTGTGTGTTTTCAAAAAAAAAAAGGCAGTGAAAATGAAAGGCTGATGGCTCCTCAGACCAAATTCAGCATTTTCAGAGTCACCACCACCTGGCTCCGTATTTTTTGCTGTGTTTTATTGCATTTCAGTATTTTTGTAACTACATATTCAAAGTCTTGCTCCCTGAAAGGGCTTTTAGTGAAGGTGACAGTGTTTGTGTGGCTCCCCATCTTCTCATCATCCCCCTCTCAACTTTCACAGAGCTCTTCCCTCTGCCTGGGGACATCCCCAGTGGCTGCATCACTTTCTGGAGAGCTGGAGGGTGCTGCTGGAGTTTACACAGGCAATTGCCCCATCACCATCACGCCTCTGAAAAGCACAGTGGGATCTTCAGTGACCACGAGTGGCCACATCAGTGGTTTTTCTCTGGGTCCAAGTGCTTGCAGGGCCCTGGAGCTGCCTGCTCCAGCCTTGCTCAGGAATGACTCACAGGACAATATTCTTCCCTCCTGCAACGCCCAGGACTTTTCCCCCCACTCTTCCTAGCCCTGGTGTGTGTGTGTGAGGCCCAAATCAGAACTCACCATGTTTTACAGGACTCTGCTTTACTTCTGCAGGCTTTCCTGTGGCCTTCATCCAGCTGCTGCCTTGTTTTTTGGGTGTCTTTTTCTTTTTTTTTTCCTCAGTGTTGATGGAAGCAGCCTCATGGAACTACCATAAGCTGCCTCTTAGCAATGACCTATTAGTGAAGCCAACAATAACAGCAGTGTCTAGACCATCTGAGCACAGCTAACTCACTCCTTTGTCCCCTCTGCATTTGCTTTCTCTCCTGACTCTCGAATTTTTTTGGGTGGTCTGTGGTGACCTTCAGGCTTTCTATTTCTCCCTTTTTATTATTATTTTTTTTTTCTTCTCTTTGAGCAGTGAAGTTGCTGTACTAAGACTGAAAGTGCAGGTTCCTCTCTCCCTCCCACAGGCTGGACCCAAGGCCACGTAGCAGCGTGTCTCTGAAGGGCAGAGGGATGTGTCATCTGCTGCTGGCTTTTTGGTTTCACTCCCTGGTTGATTTTTGCCGAGTAGCCAAATGCCCCAGATTCATCCTGGTGGGACTTGTGAGTCTTAATATCTTGCAGAACTAAAAACCTGATGGGAGAAAGGAGGCGTTGTGGTTTTGATATGGCAGCGTGCCAAAATGGATGAGTGTCGTTTAATAAAAATATAAACCCTGTCTGTTGGAGTTCCACTGGTCGTTGCTTCCTGGGAGTGCTCTTGGCTTTCTGCTGCTGTGTGTTCCTCTCTTCTCTGTGGCTGTGGATATTTCCCCCCCACCCCCAAACCTCTGGGAAATTAATATCTTTTGAAACATCTAATATTTTTGGTTGGAAGTGATCCTTGGTTGGATGGGCTGGCAGTGTGATCAAACGAGCTTTGTTACAGGAAGCTGATTTTAAAAAGCACAAAATTAAGTGCGTTGGTGGAAAGAGAAGAAAGAAACGAGTTTCCTACTAAGGGAAATAGCTGAAAGCTGAGGGTAGAAGAAGAGACATTGGGAACAGGGGGATAGTACTAAACCCAATTTATTTTTATGTTTCATTTTTGCTGTCTCTATAATCAGCTTTCCTCTGTCCTGATCCTCCATGGTAGAAATAATCCTGTTTACATGTTGTGTTGGAGATCAAGTGGGATTTGTTGTACAATTCATCCTGTCAACCCACAGTACCTTAAGTGAATTTGTGCAAAACGATGCCGGAGCAGAGCTGGCCCAGGAGGTTGTTGGGGAACAGGAACCTGCTCACGTTGCACAAAGATTTCCAGGAGTCTCCCAAGTCCATCCGAGCTCCAAGGATACTTCATCGGTGTTGTGCAACTCGCAGCTGTTTTGTTCTGCAGCCGTGGCAGAGCCTGGGGAGGTGTTTGCTCTGCAGCCTCAATGCTGCCTTCTCACAAGGCCGAAGAATATTCGGGTCCTGCCAGGGCTGGATCAGGAGAACAGGATTTCTCCTGTCCCTTGAGCACGGGATTCCTGACAAATTGGCATTTTGTCCCTGGGAGAACCATCCATCCTTCACCCTCTCCCGACTCAAACCCAGCCAAACAGAGAAGGAGCAGCCTGTGACGCCCCTTTTGCTGGAAAGGCTTGGGAGTGGCATTTGGATTTAATTATCCAGTTAGCTTCAGTGCTTGCTTGAATTTTGACTGCACTGGCTGAGCTGGCCGCGTATTTCCATGGAACAAAGTCCTCCACCCTTCTTGGGAGTCAGCTGGGAGACCCCGAGAGTGGTCATTAGGACGGGCAGGAGGTTCAGTCTGGAATGCATCAGTCCCTGTGCAGAGCTGTCCCGGGGAGGACTGGGAAACTTCGGTTTTGCAACCCATGATGCAAAATTGTGCTGCTGCTCGGAAGCTGCTTCTGAGCCTGGTGTGGGGTGGGATGTGGGGGGGCTTTTGTTTTGAGCAGTTGAGGCATTGGTCATTGCCTCCCTGAAATTGCAGTTCTCTCGGAGTAAAGGCACGCTGTTAAAAGCAGCTGAAAAATAGTTAAACTAATGTATTTCTATGTGCTTAAGGAAATATTACATTTCTGTTTGTGGTTAAGTTATCTTTCACCCTCCAGGACAAGAAAGCCACCTTTCCTGCTTGTATAGGAAGAAGTTATCTTATTTTGTAGCAGTGATGTCGTGGATGTGGATTTTAATTTTTTGACAGTCACCACTCGTGTTTTGTAATTAGGAATTCTCAGATTCTTTTCAGAATGTTCTTTTGCAGCAGTGTTTTTAGTAGATAAAGGAAGGAAAATGCTGATTTGGTGGTCAAATTCAAGAAACACCTTCCCTTTCTTTTTTTTTTTTTTCTTCAGTACCTGATTCAGGACAGCTGGAGCCCAGTTTTATACCACTTATTCTAGGCCTATTATGCTGATGGTTGGGTATCTCTGGAAACTGGCTGAATTTAAGCAGTTACTGGAAGTGAGTTGCTTCTCCTTGCTTTGCTGTGTTTGGAGAGATGCAAAAAATCACTTCTGGCAGAGATTTGTAGCCTGATTTCCTAAGTAATGTGACTTATCACAAGCAGGGTTTGCAGCACCAGGAATTTTTCAACCCGTGTTTGATGGACCTGGAAATATTTTACAAGAAGTTTTTGATGTGTAGGTAGAGGAATAAGCCAGTGAGATATAAACCAGGTGGGTTAACTAGGGGTTCATCTCCTGGAAGATGCTGCCAGGCATGGCCAGGAAGGTTTGGAGGTGGGGATTTGGGTGGTTTTGCTGCCAAGCCAGGCTCTGTCTCTGCCTGCTGGCCCTGTTGGCCCATGACATTATAGACTGTGCTTTGTGTCAGGCAGTTCAGGAAACTTTTGTTGTCACTCATTGGAAAAAAAGAAAGGGGGTGAGGGGCACTGTAGAGATTAAAGCTTTGGTGGAAAATTCCTGGAGAGTGGTGTAAGGTGGTTTTGTTTTTGTGGGTTTGTTTTAGCTCATCCCTCCCCCCTCCACACACACACACAAAAGCTTTTTTTCTTGGTTGGTTTTTTTGGGTTNTTTAGCTCATCCCTCCCCCCTCCACGCACACACACAAAAGATTTTTTTCTTGTTTTTGTTTTTAGGGTTTGGTTTTTTTTTTGTTTTTTGTTTTTTTTTTTTTTGTGTTAGGTGTTTTCCTACTACGAAATCTGTGTGGAAAACTATGCTTGTCCCAGAGGTCCTTAAAAAGAATAAAAACCAAACCAACAACCAAAGAAAAACCCCTCAAATCCAGACTTTGGGGATGTGTTTCTTTTTTGTTGGTGGTGTTTTGCTGGATTTTTTCCTCCTGAACTTGAACTGAAAATTATCTTTTTTGAGTTTTTTTCCTGTAGTATTTTAGGCTGTGCTCCCTGACGCCCCTCTAGAAAAACATAACTGTGCTTTTAGTAAATAGGGAAGTGTGTAAGGTAAAAGGGATTATAATTTAATGTACTTAGGTATGAATTTCATTGTTTTATCAATTATATTTTTAATACTGATGTACAGATATGTATTAAATATGTATACACATGTTGCCTACAGGAAAATGTAGGCTTTTTCCTGAGAGTTTCATGTAGGTAATTTCTGAGCTCTGAAATGTGGGACTGGATTTTACGCATTTTCCCCCAGTTTTTCCCCTTATTTCTTTAATATACTCTGGGAACAGGGCATGTATAAGAAGTATTTTTCTTGCATATCTGGGGTTTTCTTTTTTCCCTTAGCTTCAGTGCTCATAGAACCCAGCAGGAGGAGCAGAAAAAGAGGAGATGGTGTTGTAGCTGAGCACAAGGATCCAGGACACACAACCCCCCTCAGTAGCTGGGTCCAGTCCTGTCTGATTTCATAGGGGTTTTTGTCATTTTTCACATATTTGTGGACTTTGAGTTAAATCTGCAGGCTGGTGGCTCTGCCCCTGGAGACACTCATTTTTAGACAAGATTTGTAGCTGTATTTGTGTTTTCTTTTTGTGTCTAACATTTCCCATGGCTGTATCACGAGCATGGAGTGTGCAGTGGGATCTCATACCCTCCTCACCAGTGTGCCCTGCCCTAGGTCTTGACAGGCTTCTTAGTTCTTCGGGTTGGTGTTTTGCATTTAACACTTCAGAGCTGCTTTAAGAGGCCACAGTCACAGCTGCCCAAGTGTTGAAAAGGAGGAGATTTGGTTTCAGATCCCACAGTCTCTCCAAGTTCTCCTGTTTCTCCTGCAGAAGTCGGAAATCCCATGAAGGGCTCTCAGTGTTTTGCTATCCAGCTTTGCTGAGCTTCTCTCTTTTCTCCTGGATTCCTTGCCTTCTCCCCTGGTTTTGAAAGTCCTTTGTGGCTCTTGAGCACCTTTAGTGAAGAGGGAGGAAAGACAGGGGACACCTTTCAGTATCCCAGGTGACTCCAAGCCCCATCCAGCCTGACCACGTACACATCCAGGGATGGGGCAGCCACAGCTTCTCTGGGAAACTATGCCAATGCCTCACCACTCTCACAGAGGAAAATTGCTTCCTAATATCTGATATAAACCTGCCCTCTTTCAATTTAATGGCATTTTCTTGTGTCCTGTCACTGCATATTGAGAGTCCTTCTCCAGCTTTCTTGCAGGCCCTTTCAGGTGGGGACAATGAGATACATCATTATCTCTCACCTGTGATGAAGGAACCTATATGTTCAGGACAGACTGGGCTGAGAGAGACTGTGGTGTGGTCTTGGAATGCCTCTCTTCATAGGAAGGCTTGACATTGTCTTTTGATCCATTTGTGTTGAAAGTTTATATTTGCAGTGCTGTGTTTTCACTCTGCACATCCGAGGGCAGGGCTGTCTTCTACACTTCAGATGTCTCTTCTTTTCTTGCAGATGAAGAAGAAGCTCTGAACTCTATTATGAAGGATTTGGCAGCATTGGGCAAGTGTGGGGGGCTGCTGGACAACAACAGGAATAAAAACAGTGTCCACTCCAACAAACAGGTATGGTATTACAGAGGTGGCTGTGGTGCTTGCCATGCTGGCAGAGCAGAATTTAAGTGTTAGAACTGAAGTGAACAAGTGCTCAGTGCATCAGAAATATCATCATTTTGCCAAGTTACCAGGATTCTGACCCCTTTTTGAAGAGCTGAAAGGGGCATGTCTGTATCACAGAAGAGCAATGCCCCAAATTATACACAAATATAATAACTGAGCCAGAAACGGGGTTTAAAATCTCAAGTCCTACCTCAAGGCATTTCTAGCTGCTGTTTAGCTCTGAAAGTAGCAGAACTTGTTCCAGCCTGTGCAGCTTTAGGACTTGGATAAGTCAATTGTTTTCTATTGACAGCGTTAATGAAATACAATATTTGTTATGTGCACATTTCACTTCAGATATTCGAAAGACAGGCTGCCAATTCTGAGCTGTAGACACCCAGGCTCTTTGGAGAGGAATAATGTCATTCTTATATAAAGTGCTTAATTATGAATTACTGCTGTTTATCTTTATGCTCCTAAACCCAAACATTTTGGCCCTGTTGCATGTTCAGAGTTGTTTTGGTGAGCAGAAAACATTGTCCCTTGAGCAATGTCAGAAATTATTTGCTGACATGGATACAATAGCTGAAGTGGATTTAATGGCATGTTTGTGTATGGAGCAAATATTATGTGAACGTGAAAATTGTGAAGGAAGAATTCAGTCGTCGAAATGGCAAGAAAAAAGGGAGAAAAAGATTAGGACAACTGGGAAAGCTGCTGGAGAAGCACGGCAGAAAATCCACTTCTAGTGGAATTCTACCTCTAGTGCTATGGCTTAGAATCAGCTTGCAGTCAACTCTGCAACTGCCTAGCGAGAAAGAAAACAAATTGTCACTTACTGTCGTCATGCATGTTTTAATGGCACTTGTGCTAGAAACAAAGATGTCTGGGTGCAGAGAGGAAAAATCCCTTCCCAAATCCCTGTGGAGTTCCCAGCCTCATGCCGACGAAAACACGTGCGCACTTCGTCTCGTTTCAAAGCGTGTCCTGGCGGTAGCAGCTGTCCAAGCTGAATCACTGGGTTTGTGTTCAGCTCATGCTGAAATAAGCCCAAGAACTGTTTACAGAACTGACCAGAGAAACTCAGGGCTGGCTCCCTGCAGCTGCAGGGAAAGCAGAAAACCCAGCACAGCTTTGGACGGCTGCGAGGGCAGCGTCTTGTGCGTGGTGAAGGGTGGGGACCGTCCGTGGATGTGGAGCCAGCTTGAGTTGCTTTCAGGGTAGCAAAACTTTTCAGGCTCCTCTTAAGGCTTTTATTGTGCAAAATGGGGGAAAAAAATCCCTGCTGTCGTTTTTGAGACCTGGGCTGTTAATGCAGCACATGCATCGTTAACCAGATAATTAGCAAAAAATAAGGGAAATTATGCTTTTCCTTGATTGAATTTTTGCCTGCATAAAGATGGCCTCAAATTCACACCCGTAACCTGTCCACTCTGCACCTTCATTTATAAATCACCAATGGAGGTATGCTGTGCTCCGATACCAGCTTTATAATGGTTGGCTGCCAGTTGTGTTTAATTTTATTATAGCAGGAATCAAGCTTTCTTTTTTAGTAGAGCACTGATGCTTGGGAAAAAACGCTTCCTCTAAGGTTTTTCTTTTTATCCCCCGCTGGAGCAGCCGTAGCTGCGTGCTCAGGGTGCTCTGATGGAGGAGATGTGGATGGTGGGGATCCTGCTCTCATCCCACATCCGGAGCTGAGGGTTCAGACCCGCGGGCCCCAGGAGATGAAGGGCGTTGGAGGATGTTGAATTGTTGCCTCACTAAATTGGAACATGTCTGGTTCACCGCACGGCGGGAGGCGAATTTGGGAGGTGGGGAGTGGCCAAAGGAGGTGGAATTAGTGGGGACTTGGTTCATGTTTGTAACTGGGTTTAATCAGCTTGTTTGGGTCAGTTTTAGGTGTTTTTATTTTTCTTTGTTTTTTAGGACGAAAACTAATGTGGGGGAGAGATTGCTTTGGAAATGCTGCTGTGGTGCCTGTGATTTGTTGCTCCTTTGGTACTTGGTTTTGCCTTTTTATTGGGTTTTTTTTTTCCCTGTGATTAGTTTGGCCACTTGGGCTGAAGGAGACCCTGCACAGTTTCCCTTCTTGAGGAGGGGAATGAGGCACAGAAGCATTTTGGTGATGAAACATCCTTTTGGTATCTCATTGTTGGTGCCTCTCATGAGGTCCTCCTCATTGAACTGCTGCGGTTTGGGAGTTCAGTTAGTAGATGAATAAAATAATATTTCTTTTTCTGTAGAAAAATGTTTTTTCTGAGGCATGGGAATCCTTTAGTGAGTGTTCCAAATTTCCACTGAAGGACAGAGTTCAGAACAAGAATGTGTTGGCTAACTAGCCAGTCCTCTGTGGCTTGCAGCAGTTTTTTGGTACACAGAAACACAACTGAAGTGCTATCTCATTCCTGTCTCCTGGAGGGCTTCCTTCGTGCTCTCTTGACACAAGTTGAAATTTGAATCCTGCCAGATTGTATTCCTAGTGGGCCTGGGCCACACAAGAAAACAGCCTGTGGTGGTGTGTGCTCCAAAATATTTCTTTCCCAAAATATCGATAGTTTTGCTCCAGTTCATCTGAAGAAATGAACATCCTTTGGCAAATTTTGCGAAAGTCTTTCTTTTCTTAGTTTTCTTCCCTCACAAATGAGTTTAGGATGAGTTTTAGGCATTTCTGGATGTGCAATGCCTCGTTGCAGAGCCAGTTGGAAATAGGAACAGAACCGTGTGGATGATTTTCCTGCCTTGAATTGCCCAGGCAGCTGGCAGCAGATGTGATGGCTGGGCTGGAATCTCCTGGTCAGGTGTGGCAGCCACTACGCTGCCCTTCCTTGTGGGAATTACAGGGGCAGACTTGGACACCCTTTTTCCTTCCTCGTGTGAGTTAAAGCAGAGCTGCTCTTTGGGAGCAGGGGGATCACGCTGACATTATTCCTCATGCAGCTTCTACACTGGTGTTCCTCTGTTACTCCTCTAATCCCTCCCTTTTTCCTTGTGCATCCTCTGGCATGGCTGGCAGGAGTAATTTCAGGCTATCTCTTGGACTGAACAAGGGAGTTTGTTCATAGGAATGTCTCTGAAGAGGGAAGAAGGAAACGGGAGAGCGAAGATCTGCGCTGTGTTCATTAAGCAAAAAGATGAGTGGAATAAGAAGGAAAACCCCGAATAATTAGGAAATCCTGAACAAAAGGATGGAGGGAGAAAAGAGCAATTAAATTAGCATTTATTTTGTGTCTATTTATGTGCACATCCATTCATTTCTATAAATAGCACTTGGCAACTGGCAGTATGAAGCTGCTTGTCTGTGGGCCTCTGTCACGGCCAGTGACAGCCAGCAGCTCCTCTGCCACCTTAATCATGATGCCAAGTTCTCCCATGGCAATTAAATATTTGTAGGAAATATTTCTTCATGTACATCACGTGTCAGACTGTCCTGAAAGTTGTTCTTTTAGTAAAGATAAATTACGTCTGGACTCTTCTCTTTGGCAAGATGGATGAAAAACAAGGCTTGCTTGTAACTCCAGTAAAATGCAGTTTATTTTGTAGGGCTCTCTGTGGGTCTTCGAGCAGCTCAGAAAAGGAGTTCGGCTTTATCCACCTGTGTTTTTACATTTGGAGGATATTATGTGGATGAGGGAAGATGAGAAGTCTTCTCCTTGAGATGTGCAAGGGTTTCCCCACCTGGGGAGGAGAAACAAGGGGGAGCATCAGTGTCTGGGAAAGCCTTGGCTGGAGATGGTGAAGGCAGTGGAATCCCAAGGATTTAAGAGGCTTTCCCATCTCTGCGTGTGGAATTGACTTGGGTGCGAAGCGGGTGATACCAGTGAGAAATCCAGCTGGAAAAAAGCTGTTCCCCGCCAGGTGGGTGGTTTTAGATAAATGGAAGCCTGTGATTTCAGCTGAAACAGATGTGTGTAACAGGCAGCAGCAAACCTTCTAAACATCATCTTTCCACTGTCCTCAGGTGCAGGGACTGGCTTTCAGAGGAAAAAAAGCTGCAAGGATCCGGTGGGGACTGGGATATATATTGTGCTTTCCTCCCCTGAAATGAGAAAAGGGGGCAATGCCAGACAATCTCCTTGCTGTCTGCTTGCTGAATAACCCGGCGTGCGTGGGGGTTCTGTGCAGATAATTCCCAGTGACGTGGATTAGTCATCTCCTCTTGCGGTCTGGGGCCGCGCTCCAGCTGTCTGGCGTGCGAGGAACGTCCCGCTGCCGAGGGCAGGGGCGAGCACGGGGCTGATGCAAACGACCTGCACCTTGGGAGGTGTTAGGAGTCCCCTCAGCCAGGCCCTGTGGTGCTGATTCCTCACAGCCAGAGCCAGGAGTCGAGGAGGAATCCCACCGCTTTGTGGTTTTGTACGAAGGGAGTAACCCGAGCGCTAATGCCTGTGTGGCTCTGCGGGGTTTTTTCTCATCGTTTCCCAATCCAGCGAGTAAAAAATGAGAAAAGTGAAAACAATCCCTGTGATTTAACCTGTGGAATGCAAAAGTGGGTGCACTTCATTGCCCCTGTGTTACCCCGGGATGGGGGGAACTGAGGAAAAATAAGTGCCCAGGGTCTGGTGGGTAGATATGAGCAAGGCTGGATTGAGCAGCATAAGGAAACAGGAGGCCCCTTGTGATGATTCTTCCTGCCTTTCTTGACTGCAGAAGGGTTAATGAAGTCAGAGGTTTTGTCCCAGCTGTGGAGGCAGCTGTGGATTTGGGTGGAAGTGCTCTGAAGGCCCCGTCCTTGTGATGTCTCAGCATGGGCAACGCTGTCTTCTGGTTAAATTTGACAAGAGCAGATCTGAAGCAAGCTGCAGAAGTGGGGTCTGGGCAGAACACTGTTTTTGATGGCAGCTGAGTTCAGGAGGAGGAGAGGACACGGTGGGGGGAATCTTTGAACTTGTGCTAGTCTGGGATTTTCCAGAGTGGCAGTTTGAGCTGTTTCAGTGACACAGGCAGGCATTGTGGTGCAGGGCTGGCTCCCTGCCTGCCTCTGCCATTAGACAGCCTTCTCCACTGGCTCAGCTTGGACCTGTACCCCAATTTGAGCAACACCCCCCGGCTGATCAGCAGAGAGGGTGGTTCAACATCTTCTGCTCCTCCAGCGCTGCTTCCATTTTAGGACTTACTGCTTGTTTTCCTGCTCTCCGTGTGTGCTTTTATTACAAACAGCAGTCAGCTCTTCAGGGATCTCTGTATAAGATCATGATTCACCTCATTTGGAAACATTTTTTCCGTTTTTTTCCAACATTTTCCTTAATCTAAACCAGCACACAGGGCTGTTGCTCTAGCTCTCAGGGCCGAGCTTGGCCAAGCCTGCTAGGGTACATGGTCCCCAACCAAGAGGCAAAAGAAGTTGCCCCTTCTCTCGCAAAATTTCCATCTGAATTCCTTCTCTGAAGCTTGGCAGTTGTGGCCTTTTCTCTGTGAAATCAGAAGTTTAGAGTAAAGAGCCAAAAATACCTCAAGGAAAGCCTGGAAAGATGCTGATGGGTTTGCGGCCGCAGCAGTGGCTTTGCTTTTTCCTTTTGGAGGAATATGGCAAGAAAGAGTAAAATGCCATTTGTTTGCAGGGCTGGAGGAAATGCCTGTACGAGCATTTTGGAGAAGGAATTATTGTAGAAACGGAGGGAATGGCTGTGGTATTTCCTGCCAGGGCTGTTGCTGGTTTTGTTTGTGTCGCAGCAGGGTCTGCAGGCGCCAGACGGGCCCTGGGCTCTCCGTGCCCCGTGTGGAAACGCACACAGGGAGGGAAATCTGCTCAGTACACACAGCCCAGGAGGCAGACACCTGCCTTCCAGGCTTCTCTCTGCCCCTCCTCTGCTTCAGAGCATGAATCCCTGAACGGTTTGGGCTGGGAGGGCTTTTAAAGGCCAGGCTGTCTGCTGTGGGCAGGGACATCTGACCAGGTTGCTCAATCCTTGAACACTTCCAGGGATGGGGCATCCACAGCTTTTCTGGGCAACCTGTTCCAGTGTCTCATCAAGCCAGTGGTAGGAGATTTCTTCCTTATATCCAGCCTCCATCTAAGCTCTTGCTGTTGAAATGCGTTGCCCTCATCCAGTCACTACAGCACCTGTCTGTAAAAAGTCTGTTTCCATCTTATAAGGCCCCTCTTATATATTGAAATGGTGCAGTAACATCTGCATGGGGCTTTCTCTTCATACCCTTAGCTAAAACCCCTCCTGCCTTTGTGCCTCACTTACCCCTGCTTGCTCCATTACCTGCCTGAGCTCTCACAGGGGTGATGAAAATCTTGTTTAAATGCTCGGCCAGAGCTCAGGGTTTGAGGCTCGTGCCTGACTGTCCTTACCCCTCTCCTGCACTGTATTTAACACAAGCCTTTGGATGTCTCAGCTTGTTCTTCTACACCCACCAAGGACCTTGTGATTGAAGGAGAACAGGGCTGTCCTTGACCTCATGTGACACCTGATGGCAGGGACAGTGAACAGTACAACCTGGCTTGTGCATGAGGGATCACATTCCTCACAAAACTGCAAAAGTGAGTAGGACCCAGCAGCCTCCACCACTCACACCCCTTCAAACTCGACATTTGCATGGGGTGTTGAGTTCCTGGTGGAGAAGGTGCTGGTCCTGAATTCCCCCTGACTGTTCATTTGGGATGCTGGGTGCAGACTCACACGAGGTTCTGCTCCAGCACTTGGCAGTGCCCCAGCCTCCCTGTGTAATCTTAAACCAGTTGCTGCAAACCAGACTTCCATGGGTGTAAAAAATCACAGCCTGCTCCAGCATTTAGGAAGTGCTTTGCATCCCCTGAGATTTCCTAGTACTTTGGGCACTGCCCACTCTTTTTTCTTTTTTTTTTCTTTCCTCTTTAAAAAAGGAAGAAAGTATTTGTTGCTGATAGCAGTGATGAATTCAGCTGGAGCTGTGGGTCAAAAACATGAGCAAGCCAAGGGAAGCCTGAGAAATTAAACTGTAATCAACTTCTCAGACTGATAAATATGAATTTATCCTTCTTCCAAATGCTTGCAAGCTAAAAGTCTTGCTTTCTTTGAGGGGAGGCAAGAGGTTAGTGTGTTTTAGATTAAGAAAAAATGTTATCTAATTAAGAAATGAAGTAGGTTTTCATTTTCCTGTTGCAGCCAGTGTGTTTGTAGCTCTGCTCAGAAGCAGAGCAGTGTGGGGCAGCTGGCGTCCTTCTGCTGGCATCGGGCCATGGCACATCAGCCTTGTTGTTGATGTAGAAGAAAAGGATGCAGCGGGGTCGTGGCTCTTTTTTTTTTTTTTCTCTCATTTTCTTCTCTCTCTGGAGCTTTAGATGAGTGTTCTGACATTTTCCAGCCACAAGCTGTTTTTCAGAATTTGTTTGTCTGTGAAATCTGTGCTGCTCAGCACAAGCAGGCAGCGTGTGCTCCAATCCCAGCTCAGTGCAATGTTCGGGGCTGTGCTGAAAGTGAAACCTGTGTTTTGAAAGGTTTCCTGCAGTGAGGCCAGAGCTTTGTGAGCTCTTCCCCTTCCATGTCCTGCTCTTTTGTAAGGACAAACCTCGAAAGTTCCTTGCCCTGATTTTTTTTCCCCCCCCCCTTCCTTTAGAGAAGAGTTTTGTGGTGTTACAGTCAGTTAACCCACACTTGGCAATTTATTACCAACATCCAGGAGGGATGAAGCAGTCAGGCCTGCTCAGAGAGACACATGCAAATAAAAATGGGCATGAAAGAGCCTATATCTTTTCTTTTCCATCACCCAAGGTGGGAAATCCCACCTGTATTTGTTTCTCCAGAATGATTTGAACCTTCAGCACTGGGTTGGTTATGGTCATCTCTTCTCCTTCTGAATTTTGGACTGGTTTAGAGTTAATCTGGTATTTTTACAAGTTGGGCCTGGTTCTGGAAATGAACCTGGAGTCTCTCCAAACTTTGTGGATCTGGAGAACTGGCTGTAGCTGCTGAGGTGATGTAAGTTTAGCATGATGCTTGTTTAGCACAGGCCTGTATCCCTGCTGGAGTGCCCCACTTGGTGACTGTCCCAGCAGTGGTTCTTCCCAGCCCGTCCGGAAGCACAGAAAATGCCATGAGCAGAGATCACGAGGATGCATTTCGGGTGATCCAGTGTGTTTGCCCTCCATCTGTTTAAGCTTTTTAACAGAAATGCCTCCAGCCTTGACTTCCTGAATTTCAGTGGGTGTTTGCAGAACTCGAGGAGCTGTCAGTTTAAAAACAAACCGGAGGGCGCCTGTCCAGCTCGTTTTCCTCGTTAGAGACAAAGCTGTTTCACTGCAGCTCTGCTTTCCCTCTGAGAGGATGGAAAGTGTGCCTTCACATGCTGGCAGCCCAGGCCCAGAGATAAGTCCTGTGCTCAGGAAGGGCTGCCACCCACCCAGTTGGGAATTATCCCTGTGAGACGCCGGCGGCGAGGGACCGAGCCCTCCCTGGGCTTGCACCTCGGAGGGAGGTGGCCAGCATTTCTCTCTGCGTGGGAAGAGAGCTGCTTGAGGAGGCTGGTGGGCACTGGGGGGGGGGAAATGCTGGTTAAGTGTGGTCACTAGACCTGGTCTGGGAAGTAAAGAGGGTTTTGATCTGTGTTGGAGACCATTGGAAAGTCCTGGAATGATCTAAGGGATGCTAGACGGGTGCTTGGCTCAGATTTGGTCTGAGAAGCTGAAGGAATGAAAAAGCTCCTTGTGGTCTTGATTGCTGCTAAATATGCACAAATAGAGGATGGGAGAAGTGGTTTTTACTGGTTCCTGCACAGCTGTGTGCCTGTGATTTCACTGGCTCTTCTTTGGGCAAATTTTGTGGTTTCTCTTGAGGTGATCCTTGGGTCAGCTCAGGGTGGGCATTTGCTGTGTATTGTATATTGGGCCTGATACACTTTGCATTTTGTAGGTCACATCAAATAGCGACCAGCCCTTCAACCATCCTGGCACTGTTGGCTTTAAAGTCCAAGACTGTTTCCACTTCCATTAGAGAATGCTCTCTCTTACTTCTAAGTTCTTCACCTCAAATATTCCTGTGTTCTAGTGAACGTTCTGAGCTTTGTTTTTCTTATTTCCAATAAAAAAGTACCAGAATGAAATCCTAGGAAGGACTGAAGGTGGACAAGCATCAGACATTTAACATGTTGGCCTCTTTGATAATACTGCCTTGCTCCCAAGTGAGTTCAGGGCTATTTTCTACCTTATGAGTTCATTTTATTAAAAGATAACAGTTATAGAGGTCAGTGTCTTCTTGTTTACAGAAGTTACTTTTTGACAAGCACATTCTTCAGCAATGTGGAGTGTCCCCAAAGGCTGAGAGTCCACCAGGCCTCTTGGCCTAAATAAACCAGATACCTTATGGAGTTAGAAGAGTTTCCCTGAGAACTTCTGTCATCTTTGGATCTATGAGTCAATCCAGGATGCAGTTTGGGATCTCACCATTCTCTGCTTTTTCTTTCAGCAACGAAGTGTCAGGATCAAGTTTGAATATGAAGGAGAGAAAAGGTAGGTACCTAGTCCAGTCCCCTGTGAATATGGGGACAAATTACCTTTTCCACCCAACGCTGTCCTGCTGGCTTCAGCCAGCTGCAGCTGAGCTCAGAGCAGGATTCATTCCCCTAAAATCAGCCTCACTTTTATATGCAAGAGCCCTGCCTCGTCATCCCATTTGCCACAAGAAGCTCCTGGGATTTGCACACAGGCAAAATGGTTCCAAGCTGGAAGTCATTAAATGCCTCTTTTACCAGGGACATTGGGTGCACGCTTGGATCCTTTTCTCTTGTTAATTCTTGAGCCCTGCTGAACCACAGTGGAGCTGGAACTCGACAGAAATGTGTCCTTTGATTAGCAGTCCATGACACTTACTTAAGATAACCAGATTTTGGGCATGGGTCCCATAAAAATAGGGCTGGGAGTTAAAGCTTGTCCGCCCTTCCCTGCTTGACATTTTCATGGAATCACCTCTGCTTGGTGACTGTGACAGGGCAGGACACAGGCTGATGGTCTGAGGTGCATGTTAAAGCCAAAGGAAATTTAAGTAGTGCTATTTTAGGGTTAGACTGTACCTGCTGTAAATACCTATAGGAATGCTGTGTGTGATGGTACAGGAGAGCCAGGGAATGCCAAACTGCATCATCCCCTCTTCCAGCCCTCCTCCCTATTCAGAGCCTCTTGCTGGAAATGGTGATGATAAATCACTGACCAGTGCCTCATCTGTGTTTTCTCCAGTGGAAGGCTGCTGGACTTCTTTTTTTCCACCTGTACCTCACATTAGAGGGAGGAGCAGAGGAGCTGCACACAAAGGTTTTTGTAGATATTGTTGCAGGGTAGTCAAGTCTCCTCCTGGGCCCAGCAGAGGAGCAGCGTTTCTGTGAGGGTAAAAGCAAGGAGCAGTCTTTCTGTCTGGATTCAAATCCCAAATTCCAGTATGCTTCTCCTAAACTGAGACTGTTGCTGTGTTTGTTTATGTATACAGGATTATCCAGTTTCCAAGACCAGTCAAGTTCAAGGAAGTGGTGCAGAAGGTCACGGATGCTTTTGGACAGACGATGGACTTGGTCTGTGTGAACAATGAGGTACTCTTCTCCTTGCTGCTGAGGGGCAGCTTTGGGATGCCCGATGCCAACTTCAAAATTGAGCTGCGGTTTGTTCTGAAGGCCCTGATTCTCTGTTTAACTTGGATGAGAAGGAAAAATAATCTTTTATTTTGTGGTTCCTGGCTACTGAGTGCACAAGAGCTGCTGCCTGTTCACAGCTCAGATGGGTTCTCAGACTCCAAGCCAGGATTTTCCTTTATCAAAACTATTTCAAGTAAGGCCTTTAACACGGGAACATTGTCTTTTCCCCAGAACATAAGATCCCCCTCACTCAGTCAGGGATGTAAAGTTTTCCCACCTCGGGGGCAGTTGCAGGAGCGTGAAGTGCAGAGCAGAGGGGACAGTGCTGCTCACACAGTGTTCTCTTATCTAGCACTGGCTTTGTCTCACCCAAAGCCCAGCACGGCGTGCACGTTCTTGTGGCTGGGTCTGCAGTGAAATGTGCATCACTGGACCTTCCTCCAGCAGTCCCTGTGGCCACATAAAAGCAGCCAAGAAACCCTCCCTCTGCAATCCTTGCATTTTAAGGCTTGAAGATCTTTTTCCTCCATCGTTCATCACACAAGCCTCTGTGGTTTTTTCCCCACTTTCTCTTTGAGCCCAGCGCTGTGTGTGAAAGGAGGGTCCTGCTGAGGGCTGTTGGCAGAAGGGGGAAACCCTTGGCATCTGTTTTGGTGTGCTCAGTGTTTTCTTCTGAGGCGTCTGGAGCCACTGAACTCTCAGGGTGGGTTTGGCTTTTGGAAGGAAGAGAGGGCCAAATGCCAAAGAGGTGGGCTTTTAAACACCCCCTTTAAAATCCTTTGGATTTGCCCTGACAGCTGGCTTGTTCAAATATTAATTGCAGATTACCTGCAGCCTTTGATTAAAGTGTGAATGGGGAGAGCGAGAGAGGTCCTGAAGAGACCTTTCTTCTTTCCCCCATTTATTATTTTCTCCCTTCTGTTTCAACAGAGATTTGCTTCATAAAGAAAGTTCCTATTCTTTTACAATAGGCAATGATACCAAAGTGTCCACTGGGTTTTGACTTTGAATGCAGTCAGGTTTCTAATCTTGGGCATTCTTTGACAGCCCTCCTGGGAAAAGCCTGCCATTGAATTCTCCAGGAATGACTCATTTCATTCCAGGTTTCTTACCACTGGAAGAGGATTTCTTTCCAACAACAGCAAACAGAAGCTTAAATAATGCATTTTATCCCATTTTAGAGACTTGTCTTTCTGGGCATGTGCACAGCACATAGCAGGGCCATGAGCAAGCTTTTGGGTACTCCTGATTTCTGAGGGCTGGAGATGACTTCCAGTGCTTTGTTTTCCTGCACATAAAAGTTCTACCTCTTGAAAACCCACAGCTTTGGGAAGATGTCTGAGAAATAATAACTCAGGGTTGTTGTTGTGGGAGCACTGGAAATAGACAAGAGAGACCTTTGGGGACATAGCCCACATGCAAACGTGGTGACTGCCCAGCATCTGGCTCCTAGGTCAGGGTTTTGGGTGTCATGACTGCAAGGTTCAGAGAGAACATTGCCCACAGACTCATTGCAGTTCAATATTTCACCCCGTTTTTATGCTTCAGGGGAGCTGTGCAGTAATTCTTTGCTGCCACTTCTTTTGTGGCATCACCTTGTAGCCCAAATTTACAATGAGGTCAGCAGGCCTCTGTAAAATCTCCCCGAGTGGCAGTCCCTGTCCTGGTGGAGGAGGTGTCCTGAAGCCAGATCAGAGAGATGAGCTTGCCAGCTGGGTGGAGCAGGGGCACACATGAATCACATCCTGGTGGGACCACGGAATCAGCAGGCTGGGGCTGGTGGAGATAAGAGCAGGGCCTGGCCAAGGCTGTCCCCCCGTGCAGGTCTGTGTTAGTTCTGGACTGGGCTCACCTTTCTGAGAGTGTGACAGCAAAGCCTGGCCTGGCCAGGGGCAGTACAGACACCAGCTTCTGATGTGACGTGGGGCAGAAGTTCACTGAACCTCGTGAGCCACCGCCTCTCTTTCTGACCTCCCACTGCCTCCTCCAAGGCTGCCCCTCAGCACCGTTCTGGGAGTTTAGGGAGAGTTAAAACCTGGGGAAATGGTAGAGGCACCGTGATGGGAGGGAGGGAGGAGATAAAAGCATATTTAACAAACATTTGTCGAGAATTGTTGATGCCAGTTGGTCCTGCATTGGGCAGGAAGATGAACTAATTGACCTCACAGATTTTTCCCCAACCCCGTTTCCTACAATTCTTTGGCTTTCTGCAGTGTCTTCTGGAATGAGGTCTGACAGTGCTGCTGTAGTTGGTGAAACCCCAGCCTTTGCCCTCACTTTCTCAACCTGCAGTGGAGAGACCATCAAGTCCCCACTAAAAAATTAGGCCCCAGGGGAGGATACTATTTAAAAACAAGAAAAAAAAAAATAATAAACTCTATTTGTGTGACTTCTGTGTAGGTAAACTTTGTTAATCACAACTACTCAGTCTTTAGATCAAATAAATAAAGCCAGTTTCTGGAAATCCACCCTGGCAATTACTTCCATGGTTCTGCACGAGTCTGTTTTGAGTTTCATGCCTAGCAGATACCTGGTCCTCATACCTGTATGTGCCACAGTCTGGAGGCCAAATGGAGCAGAATTCTCTTGCCAGATGTGGGTAATACGTAAAGCCAAACTAAATACTGGCTCCAGCCCTTTTACAAGAGGGCAATTTCTCCCTGATGTTTTTGGCTCCTCTCAAAAGCAGGCATGCAAACATGTTCATGTTGTGATGTTGGAGAGAGATGGAGTGACCTACAGAACATTCTGTTCAGAGCAGCAGCTGGGGGTGGGGGGGTTTGCTCTGAAATACTTGTGAGGAGCTCACTGAAGGGATGGGTGAGCAGTGGGGCTGAGCTCAGAGCTCAGAATAAGATTCTGCTTGGTGGTGAAACAAGGGAGAGCAGCGCTGTCTGGGTGAGTGGGGAGGAGGAGCCTTGTCTGCTTGAGGCAGAGCCTTTGTGAGCTTCACTAGGGTTAAACAGTGCCTCGAGGGAATCCTTCCGCCTCTGGTGCTTGAGGGAGCAGGCTGAGCACTGCTTTTAGGGGAATACTCAGTGCCATCTTTGATATCTGTGGGCAATACTGCTTGCTCATTCAAATATGAGTGAGGGATGAGAGGAAATCACAGGATCACAGACACAGTCAGGTTGGAAGGCACCACAGTGGATCTTCTGGTCTAACTTACCTTCTTAAGTAGGGGACTGGAGAGTACCAAATATAAAAGGAACAAACATCCTTGAGGAAATTCCTTCTAGAAATTCAAAATACTTGACTTCAGCCATATTTTGGCCCAAGAGCCTTTCCTATTCTTTTAAGGAAACGGGGATTAAACCTAAACACCCTGGGAATGAAAAATGACATCAAGATACAATAAAGCTAAATCCAGAAAAACTATATAATGCTGGCATGCTGTATCAATAAGAACCTAGCCTGTAATTTCATACAGAGGTGTTACATTCCTTAAGTAGGGTCAAGAACAGGGAGAAGTGCACAGGATTGTGTCCAGATGGTTCTGGAGTATTCCCAGTGAGGGACACTCCCCATCCTTTCTGGACAACGTGTTCAGGGATCAATCACTGCACAGGGAAGAAGTTCTGCCTCAAGTGCAGGGGGAATTTCCTGGGTATCAGTTCTTGCTCATTCCTCCTGTGCCACTGCTGGCCCCCAAGGAGCAGAGCCTGGACCATGCTCTGAGCCCTCCCTCCCAACGGGCACAGACAGGGATGAGGGCTCCTCTCAGCATCTCCTCTTGAGCCTGAACAGTTCCAGCTCCTTCAGCCTTTCTTCATAATGCTCCAATCCCTTAATCTTCCTTGCAGCCTCAGCTGGTGCTGCTCCAGAAGTTTCCTCTCTCTCTCTCTTGAGCCCGGAGCTGGGCACAGCACTCCAGATGCAGCTCACAGGGCTGGGCAGAGCAGCAAGATCCCTTCCCTGACCCGCTGCAAATGTTCTTCCCAGTGCACCCCAGGCTACCACTGGCCTTCTTGGCCATAAGTCTGTGGATTTGCCTACAGGCCAACAGCCAAACCCTTGGCAGCACCCTGGGATCAAAAAGGTTGTCCCAGTTGGTTTGTGAGCATCACCTTGTGTGGCAGCTGCTCTGAGGTGGGTTTGCTGTGGCTGGTGGCAGGAGCCCCGATCACCCAGAGGGCTGAGCCACTTTTCAGGAGTTCTGGGAAGCTGTGGCTCCCAGTAAGTCCAGTGAGAGCCTGCTGGGAGCTGTGGCTGCTCGGTGCCTTTGGGCAGTGGAGTTGCAGTGTGCTTTGGCATGAGAATAGCATGTGCTGTGTTGGCCGGATTCAGCACCTGAGGCAACCTGCAGAGGCTGAGGCCTGTTTGCTATGAGATTAGGCAGAATATCCTGGAATGAAGGGCAAGGAGTTGTGCTTTTAATCTTAGCCCGGGGCAGCAGAAGGCCACAGAGCTCCTCTGAAGTGCAGCTGTGTCGGGTGTTGGAGGCTTTGCAGGCTGTCTGCAGGACATGGTACACCACACAGCAAGGGTGGGGGCGTCAAATTCCCCACGGAGGTATGAGGGCAGTAGTCTGCCATTTCCCAGGAAAACATCAGGGCTTTTTGCTGCCCGACAGACACGGCACTGTGTAGTACTCTGCTCTTGTAAAGAGCAGAAGCTGAATTTGTCCTGCTGGGGAGTGAAAGATGTGGTTCCTGGAGGGAGAGCAATGCACCTTTCGCATCAAAAGGGAAAAGGCTTTTATGTGTGGGATGTTCCCTGGTTTCACCTGACGGCCAGACACTAAGGAGCTGTCAGTGTGCAGGAGCACAGGTGGCAGCAGTAGGGAAGGGCACCAAACATCTGCCAGAGTAAATCCTTGGGTGCAGCTCACTGGTGTCTTGGAGCAGAGAACTGCATGGCCATCAACCCAGGGAGAAGATGGGGAGCTGTTTTGGGGTGGGGTAGCAGCAGGTCCTGCCTGCAGAATGAGAGCAGCCCCAGAGTAGCAGGCAGCAAGCCCAAGCTTTCATCCCAGCCCGCTCCTTTTCCCACTAGCTGCGTCGCTGGTGTGACCTTTCAGCTTTCTCCTTGCAGATGTTGTTTGTTGTGATTTTTTTTCACGTCTGTTCCTCGGTAAATGAGGTCTTGGAAGAAAATGTCAGAGCTCGGCGTGCTGGAGGGCGCGGGAGCTCCGTTTTCCAGCGCCTCCTTGGGTTCCTCCCTCATCCCCCGCTTCCCAAGCTGCTCCCTGTACAAATCTGGCTCCTTTTGTTTACCCAAAAGTGTGACATTGCCATCCTCCTGTGTTTGTTTAATCCCTTCCAGCTCCTGATCCCACTGAAATCCCAGGAAGATTTGGACAAAGCGATGGAACAGTTGGAGCTGAGCCCTTGCCTGAAGAGCCTGCGGATCCTTGTGAGCGCTCCAAAGAAAGCGAACGTGAGCCCTTCACCTTCTCTGCTCTTTTGTGTCCGGACTGAGATGCCTTGTTATTGTGTTGGGGAGTGGAAAAGAGTCTCCTGATGTGCAAGCTGGTTACGAGGGGGGTCAGCCCTGTTCTGGCTCAGCTGCTTGGAAATCTTCCTGTGGTAGGAGCCCAGAGGCTGAGCTCAGCTCCCTCTGGCTCCTCCTGCATCCTGTGAAGGGTTAACTACCAGACTGACCCTCAAACAAGGCTAAACCCCAAGAGAACTCTTGCTTTCTTTCTAGAGGTGCTGCTGCCCTTCCTTTTCACCTCTCCGCTGTGTTCAGCCCTTGCCATGCTGGGTGGCAGTGTGGGGACTGTTCCCTCCACACGGTGAAGTAAACTGGAGAATCCTTTGGTCCCATGCAGAACTGTCTGGGTTTTTTCCATCTTTATTTACTTATTAGTTTTTTCCTGAGCTCAGTGGTTTTGCAGTTAAGCCTGTTAGCTTGACCTCGCTTGCACAGAGTGTCTTGCCAAAGCACATGTCGTGCTGCCCCAAGCACAGTCTGTAAAGCAAGGGATTTTGTAGATGTTGCAACTCTGTTTCTTCTTTTTATTTCCTAGAAGTACTGGAGAGAGTGGGAGTCTTGAAACTCATACTGCTTATCCCCATTCTCACAGCCCTTGGAGCTTCTCCACTCCTTCTGAGGGGCTTGGGAAGCACAGGGAGCAGAGTCCCAGGGGAAACTGAGCCATCAGCTGGGGTTTCCTAAAGCCTGGGTGGAAATGGGGCAATTTGTGGGAACGCAGCAGCACTGCAGGTCAGCTGCTGAGAGCAGAGGAGCCAGGTAGATTCCTGCCTGCCTTTGAGAGCAGGTCCATCTCTTCCTGAAGCATGTGTCCACGCTCCTGTGTTTGAGAGCACACGGTTCTGAGGTCATGCATAAAATTATCATAAAATCACGCTTCGCTGTAGCGTGTGGTCTTAGTATCTTACTAAAAACTGGCCACTACCAAGTTACCAGCTGGATGTGTGTTTCTTTGCTCTTCCCTGAGCTTCCACTCTGTTCCTCTACCCTGCTACAGAGGAACCTCTGCAGTGTCTGGGCTGCCACTGGAGTTTAGGGAGCACAGAGGGGAGATGCTGATTTTGGGGACTGCAAGTGTTTCCAGTCTCATGATCGGTCTCTGCACCTATCTGGAGATAATGGAGTGCAGGAACAGTCTTATGTCAAATATCTGTATTTGCCGTTATCTGTGAGAGCTTAATCTTATTAGACTGTTTTATTAGCAGATGTGAATTGTTTGTGAATGGTTTTTGGAACACTCTAGGTTATGTGCACATCTTCTTTCTTTATTTTTTTTTTTTTAAGTAGTTCTTGGGTAATAGGGTCGTGGGGAGCCAAATCCAGGGTTTCACATGGTGTGTCCACAGGGCTCTGGCCAATTCTGATCCTTCCCTTTGTCTGATTATCAGTTCCTGCAGCCGAACAACAGCAAGCAGCATGAGATGAGGATCTCCAGGTCCATGGGCGATATCATGGGATCCCTGTACAAAGACTCGGAGAGGACGCGCAAGTACTCGACAGGTCAGTGGAACACAACGCCCTGTGGGCTCTCCTGGGCTGCTTCAACCTGGCCACCACCCTCTTCATCTTCTTTAGTCACATCCCTGTGGGTGTTAGTCTGGGTGGCCGCCCTGATGTCCCCCTGAGTGCAGCTGCTGCTTGTCCTCAGCCTGAGGAAGAGACTCTGCAGGCTGGGCCAGGTTGTGCTGAGCTGAGGCATTTTGAGGACAAGAGTGAATAGAACGGGGGTCCTGGGGTGTAATTTGGGGATGGGAAATGCAGTGATAAAAATTGCCAGTTAATTTGGTTCCACTGAGCTTTCTCAAAGTAAAGAGTGATAATCTACAGAGAGCCAAGGCTTTGGGAGGACCTTTGGTTGCTCCTTTAACTGTGTGCTGCTGTTCTGAGTATCTGTCCCCCTTTCTTAGGTGGCAGGATAATGTAGCTGAGTGGGCTGGGGCTCCTGGGCTGGGATCAGCTTCACCACAGATCATATATGTGTCTGTGTGCCACCAGTCTGTCAGGGTGAAATGACATCTGTGGCTGTTGGTTTTGGAGTTTCTCAGGGACATGTGTGCAGTGTTTTGCAGTGGTGATGTTCCAGAGGAAGGGGAGCATCCCTTTCCTTTAGAGGTGCTGTGGAAGTAGGTACCTGCAACCCCTGAAACCAGTCTGGCCAACACCTGACCTCCTCCTGCAGCCCTGCAGGGACTGGAGTTTGTTTGTAGCCTCTAGTCCTTTTCTCTTTGGCTTTCTGGGCTCGAGTTTATGCTTTCCTTGCTTTCTAAAATACTCTGAGCCTTTTGAAATCCTGTCGATCAGCTGTCTGTAGAAGCTTTTGGGTGAAGGGCCTTGTAGGATTTTTGTAGAGAGCAGGATGCTTTGTGCAGAGCTGCTAATGCAGTATGTAGGACTGTATAGCAGGAGTGTAATCATTCATATTCCAGCCTGCAGGCTGAATATTTTTACACAGTGAATGTTCTCTGCTGTGTTATGGGGTAGTTTCTACAGATCTTTATTATTTCAGTGCAAGTACTTGCCAGCACTAGAACTGACAGCCTTGGATAAAGTGTGCCTCTCCTTCAGATATACACATGGAGAAATCTAAAGATCCTCTGTACTTACATGGCAGTAAATACTTCCAAACTCTTCCCTGTGCAACAAAAGAGTGTTTTTCTCCAAGGACTCCCCCCTTCTCCATTTCATAGCCTGTGCTGATAACACATCCCGTGGTTTGCTGCGTCTCAGACAGAATGTAAAGAAAATGTTCCTCCAGGGTAGGTTCAGCACACCCCTTGTGCAGCTGTGCCCAGCTCTTCCTGATGCCAGGAGTGGGTGGCACCTGTGCAAGGGCTCTCCTTGAGCCTGGTGTACCAGGGTTGTCTTGTTTCTTTGGCTTTTTGTTTGGTTTTTTTTTTCTCTTAGCTCACACGGTTTTTGAGAGTTTGGCAGAGTCACTAGATCACCCTGAATGAAACATGAAGCGCAGAGTCTCAGCAGAAATGGCTTGAGCAAAACTTCTCTGCTGCTTTTTTTTTTTTTGGTGCATGTTAGGCTGTTCATGAGCAAAGAGCTGGGGGCTGTCACTGAGCCTGAGTGTGATGGGCAGGATTTGGTTCCACGTGTAGCTGTGCTGGTGGGAAGATGGGTTCCTGCAGAGTCAAGACTTTCCTACCAATATCTGTGCCCTGCTTTGGCCTGTCCTTCCTGTTTTGGAGCTGCTGGTTCCTGACCAGCTCTGCACCACTGACTGTGAGGTGTCACTGCCTTAAGAACTCCCCGAGCCAGGGCAAGGCAGGCAAAGGGAGAGATACCATCTCTGCAGGGTGAGAGCCTGAGCTACAAAGGGTTTTTGAGGGAATGCTTGAAGAGCAGAGTGGAGGAATGGACATCATGTGCTGCTTGAGGAGACAGAGGAGGAGCGCTGGGCAGCACCAGCTGTGGGGTGCAAGGTGTGCTGCACTTGGGGTTTTCAGGAGCTAATGTGCCAAACTCTGACTCCTTGGCACTTCGATATGGTCGCGTGGCAAAAGTAACCAGCCCAAGCATCAGTCATACCTGTTTCTTTTTTTTTTTTCTCCTGCACAGGGGTTTCAACAAGCCCTCTGCATGACAACAGAGGGTCACTCTCCTCTTTTTGGGTCATCTGGGGTCTGTAGGAAGCTACTGCAGCTCTGCTTCAGAGGTGCTCACAATCCAGCAGATGCATTTTTGACCTCCTGAGTCAGAGCTGGGCGATGCAGCAGCAGGGCTGAAACTCCAGCGAGCTGAAAGGGAGAGAGCAGCATTTCAAATGGAGCATAAAACCCAGTGTCAGGGAGTAGACAGACAGACAGGGTGCTGTGTTTTGTTTTCCCAAAGTGGGGGGTTTCAATGGACTTGGTGCATAGTCAAAAGGCATCCTAAGAGGTTGGGAATTCTGTAGGAGAAGTTCTTCCCTTGCAGTCACAAAGCATTTCAGCGTTTTCCTATCAAAAGAAGATCTTAATTCAGTTCAGCTCTTGAAACCACATTTAAAAGGAGATTTCGAGTGCCTTTACAATGAAAGGTAGTTCGGGGTCATGTTCTCCGTGTTAGAATGTCTCATGTTTTTCTGCTGACTCTGCCTGTAAACAGCAGCAGAAGATAATAAAACTGTATGTAATTGGCACGAGCACTTTGGAAGGGAGGTAGATGTTCTGGTGAAGATTTAGCTCTCTTTGCTTCTGCTGGGTAGAAAATGTCTTTATGCTGTGTCCCTGAAAAACCTTATGCAAAGGCAATATTTTCTTTTCTTTTTTTTTTTCTTTTTTTCCATTCCATAAACTTTTTCAGTGGAAATCCCCTTTTAGTTTTTTGGGGGCCAGCAAAAGTGCAAGGGAACTTGGACTGAATAAAAGATAACTTTTTGGGTTCTGGATTTTCAGATAACCGAGGACTGTTTTTATTTACTTTGAAGAAATACGTGTTTCAGAACATTATCCAAAAAATTATTTAACAGCCTCATTCCAGCATCACCGTTTCACTGGAAACATTTACCAGAAGCTTTATTTTACTTTTTTTTTTTTTTTTAAATAGAAAACCAGGCTGCTGAGCTGTGGCTTCGTGTGCCTGCCAGCTCTCTCCAGATCAAGAGTATTGCAGGAGTTAGGATGGATGACACCTGCTGTGTTTTGAGAAGCGGGGGGAAATTCATCTCTGTGCATCATGCCAGCTGCTTTAGAGCTTGAAAATGGTTTCTGTCTTGCTTATTAGTTTAAAAGCACCCTAAATTTGCCTTAAATCAGGAAGCAGAAATCCATGCTCAGAAGGATCAGCAAGGAGAGGAGGGGGACTTGCAGGCATTCCACTGGAAAAGAAGAAATTGAGGGAGATTAGCTCCATCTGCTCACAGCTCCCTTTGACAGGACCAGAGAGAGAAGTTTCCAGCAGGTTTCTCTCTTCCTGCTGCTCAGCCCTGTCCTGAGCCTGGTGTTTGTGCCAGGGCTCAGAGCAGCAGCACATCCTGACATCGGGGACCGTCCGCCCGGGGCGGGGCTCCCCACGGCTGCAGCTGTGAGCAGGGCCAGCTGCCAGCAAACCCTCCCCAGAAAACCCTGCCTGCTCAGGGGCTTCTCTGCCCTGCTCCGTGCCGCTCGGCAGCGGGGGAAGTTTTGGGAAGAGGAGCAGGGGAAGGATGAAGCCAGGGAATGCGGGGGCGGAGGGAAGCCAAGGCTGGCACGGGGGAGCTGGCTGTACGTGCAGCGCCACGAGCTCTGCACACACTGCATGAAAGGCACTTCTTAAAGAAAAATATCAGAAGGGAACATGAAAGGCCCCAGTGGGTGCCAGAAAGTGGCTGTGAGTCTCCGTGCTGTCCCAGTTCTCTGTCCTCGGGACACGCTGTGCTCTCGCCTCGGATCTGTGGCTTTACATTGATTTACGTTGAACGTGGAGCAGGAGTCCCTCCCCAGAGCACCTTGCTGCAGAGGGGAACCGAGGTCAGATGCTCAACCAGCGCCAGCTCTGAGTTCAGGAATCCCAGACAGAGCTGCTGAGATCTGACCACCACTCTGCTGGTACAGAAGTGCCTCACAGCCTTCCCGTCCCCGCTGGAGCTGACTTGTAACCCCACAGACCCCAGGACAGTCCCCTGGGGACTGTCCCCTCCTCTCCCTGCCTGGTGCTGCTGCTGGTTCTTGAGTATTAGGTCAAGTGTGAAGAGCAGCTGTGATGTGTCAACCAGACACGTCTGGGCTTTGCTGTCCATTTCTTCCTTTGCCTCAGGGTGGATTAATCAGCATTATCCAGTATACCCAATGTGCCTGGTGTTTTCCCCACCATGAATTAAGTCTGCCATGAGGTACTGCTGTTGTTCTCTTTGAACCCTATTTTCTATTCCTCCCCTCCTCCAGCAGCACTGGGATTGCCTGAGGTTTGTTTCATTGAGCCATAGGGCTGGAATGGGGAATCAACCCTGAGCTCTGCTCTGCTCCCAGCACCTCCCCCCGTTTCTCTCAGGTGCATGGAAGCAAAGCAGCAGCAACCAGTGCTCCTGGAGGTATGAAGCTGCAAAAATTACTTTGGGCAGCACTTCTACCCCATCAGCCTGGCTGAAAAGGGATCTGCTTCACTCCAGCAGTTTCTAAGCGTGCAAAAGCCTAAGCAGTTGGTTTAATTTCCTTACCTGCTGGGAAATAGCTGGTGTCTTATCCCCTTTTAAAGTTTTTGGCAGGAAATGTGACTCTGGAAGGTCAAACACAGCTGATCTGTGGCTGGCAGTAGTTGTTACAGGCCAAGCTTAATGTGAGCTCATGTGAAATCTTTGTGCTGGTGATAAATCTGGTTTAACTCCCTGGGTTCAGAGTCAAACAGATCTTTGTAAAATCATAGCCAAAGGGTTTCTGGATAACAAGTGGGTTGTTGGAGCAAGAGCTTTCAATAGTGCATGAGCAGACCTACACCTCATTGCAGCAGTAACAGGAATGCTCAGCAGAGCTAAGATACAGCAGTGACACCTCACCAAATCCTCCAGCAGCTTCTGGGGCAAGAGCAACCCAAATGTCCTTGTGCATTCCAGATTGGCATCTGGTAAGCAAACGAGGGGCTGCTGATGCAGTGATTTGTTCAGGGTGCCCTGAACTGCTAATAGTTATAAGTTTATTTATTTATCTTCAAAGAGAGGATGCTCTACTTCCCAACTGGTTTTGTTTTAGGGCTGGTGGAAAGCCAGTTTGCTGTGAGTGCTGCAACACTTGAGAAATTCTCTCCTCTTGATCTTGGCATTACTTCAGTTGGAGTTTTTTCACTGTGTTGTTATCCTGCAGGAAATCTGTGAAGGAGAAAATAGGAAGAAGAAGAAAAAAAAAGTAACTCAAAGCCATATGACTTTTATTTTTACAATCTAAGCAAAGAGCCAGAAGAAAGATGTCGCTTGGGAGAGACAAATCTGTGTGTTTGGTGTAAATCCAGCAAAAAGGCCCAATTTCATGATCTTTAATGCTGGTGTGACACTGTTAACATTCACAGCTCCTGATGTGTATCTGCTTAAGTGAAAGGTGGGAACTCGGGTTTGTGGAGTTGATCACGCAGATGGATTTATTCCAGAGAATCCCTCTGGCACAGTAACTGCCATGAGGAATAGCAACAGGAGAGGCACAAGTGTTGTGCTGATAGATCAGTGCTGACTTTCTGTCATGGGGGTAGGCCCCCTCCCAGTACCTTCCTCTTCTGCTTAGCCCCAGGCATGTTGCTAGCAAATGGTAGTAATGAACCCAAGAACTGGCGAGAGTGCCACAAAATAGACACTAAATGTGAGGCAACGCATCTCCGTGTGCTTTCTGTGTCCTCAAGGATGTGTGCTGGTCAGAAGTCTGCATGAAAACAAGCTGTTGTGTTGTGTGAAAACTCACGTTGCACGACCAGCTCAAGCTCCAGCACGGATCCACACGGATCTCCGTCAGCAATTCCTCGCCGTGGAGTGATGACAGCACAGGGATGGAGGGGAGGGACTGCAGGGAGCCAAGACTGCAGCTGGGCCAAGCAAGGGCAGCAATCCCTAAAGCTGGAAGAGGCACAAGGATAAGAGTGGGTTTGGGGGAATAAGCATGAGGAATGGAACGTCTTCATAAAGAAGCTGTGGAGTTTTCTCCCAGGTGCAAAATGAAAATCAGCTTCTGCTACATGAGCCCTGTGAAGGGAGCCAGTGGAAGATTTGCTGGCTGTGCATAGGATGCCAAGGATAGAGGCTCTGGGTTATAGACAGGGGAGGCAATTCCTTTGGCTGAAAACGGGACAAAGCAATCCCATAGGTCATTCCTGCCCCGGGGTTTTTGGATTTGAGGGCTGGTTTTTCTTCCCCTTTGCTTGGTGTAGGGAAATGGGGACCAGAGGGTATTTGAGTGCAAAGTTGTTCTCCATGTAACAATTCTTTTGGTGATGCTGCACTGAGCACAGCCGGGCTGTTTCCCACATGCCTGGACCAGGACCTGCCTCCAGGAAGGAAAAAGGGGAGGTGGGTTTGTGGTTTGCCTTGAGATGACTGATTGTATCACAACAGAACTCCCAGAGCTCTTTCCTTTCTGGTATCGCACCTGGATACAGAATCCAGCGTGTGTTGAAGGTCAAGCTGTGTGGTCCCACAGTAACAAACTCTCCCTGTTGCTAAAGCTTTGGAGGATGCCCCTAAACAGCATCACACCTCTAGCTCCATTCCTCTCATGAGCTCAAACCCAGCAGCATCTCCAGGGCTCTGAGATGACTGGAGCAGCGTGCCTGGAAGGATTTGGTGGGTAGGTTCCCTCCTTGAGCCGTGTCTGTCGCTGTCCCAGGCTCTCTGCACACTGGCCGCAGCTCTCCGCCGCCGGGCAGCGTTCCCGAGGAGCAGCAGCAGATCGCCCGCCAGGGATCCTACACCAGCATCAACAGCGAGGGCGAGTTCATCCCCGAGACCATGGACCAGAACGTGAGTGGGGCTGGGGGGAGGGCTGGGGCTGCCGCAGCCTTGGCTGGGATGGGAGAGCTGCTCCCACCATTAAGTTTCAGCCTGTGCTCGGAGCTCAGGATGGTTTTTTCCAGGAATGGGTGTCCCCGGGCTTGACGTGCCTGGGAAAGTCTGATTTCCAGGGAGCCTGGGAGCCAGCTGCTGTGGGGATGGCAAATGTGCCCTCCGGGCACCTCAGGTAGCTCTGGAACAGCACAGATCTGGGGCATACACGTGCACCAGCTGCCAGGCCCTCGTGGCCACAGCATTCCCAGATCCCAAGACTGTGAGGGATTGTGCCAAGCAACGGATTGCCTGCGATTGCAACAGCCTGGGGATATGAGCAGCTCTGGCTGTCTCCCATGTGGTGTTTCTGCCTGAGCTCCGGTTACAGTTCTTGGCTCTGCCCACAGCCTCTGTGGTTTTGTGTGTCAGTCCCTCCCCCATTTTATTTTTTTTTTAACTCTCTTAGTAAGGAGATTGTATATTCCAGTCCCTCAATAATAAAAGAGCAGCAGGCTCCTCAGTGCCAGTCAGTTTGGTACCCACCATGAGGGAAACTCTGAAGTGTCAAGGGACCACAGTGGGAGCAGCTTATACCTTCCTCTCCGTTTGCATTTCTGCTCAGTCTGTAGCTCTGAAGAGCTTTCTATAGATCCTGTCAAGTCAGCTGGGCTGTCTGGGCACATGTCACTCTTACAAAGCTCCCAGAAACATAGGACCAAGATCCAGAGTTTGCAGGAGGGACACAGAAAGACATCTGGAAGGCACTAAACTCAGTCCATCAGGCTGCTGTGCTGACCCCCAGGGACATCCCTGGGGAGATGAGCCTTTCCTACACTCAAAAGCACCCATTAGCTCCACATTTACATGCAGGCTGTGACAGTGTTTCCATGGCAAAGTTGTGTTTTCAACAGTTTATTATTATACAGCCGTTAATAAAATAAGAAGTCACTCCGGGTGAGTCTTGGCAGCGACAGAGTGCAGATGTATCATGTGTTCTTGCAGCCAAAAGTTGGCTCTCTAATGTTTTCACATGCCTCCAAAACATGTTGGGGAGGATTAAGATGAAGTGTGTGTGTGTGTAAGGGGAGGGTCCCCCTGACCCCCTTGGGTGTAAATCAGCCCAGCTCCACCGGCTGTTTGTGGAGCTTTATTAATTCAGAGCCCCGAGCCTGCTCTGGGTGAAGGCTCCCAGATGCTCTCCTTGCTTTTCCCCAACATCACGATGTGGGTGGCCTTGCAGCCCTTTGCTGGCAAATTAAAAGCAGGGAAAGGGGGTTTGGGGAATGATTTGGGGTTTTTTGTCCTTTCTCACTGAGCTGCCATGCTTTCCCCTATATGGGTTTTGCCTTCAGAATGTCCTTGTCCTGCTGTTTCCATACGTGCCTCATGGAAAACCACTCAAAAGCTGGAGCTTGCTGCCTTTTGGGGAATGCCCCTGTGCAAGGCTGTGATGTAACTGTGGTCCTGAGACCAGCCTGGCAGATGAACAGAGGCTGAGTATGGAGCACGCTCCAATTCCCAATTTTATGCTTTTGTGAAATGAGGGTGTCAGCTTTAACTGCTGGAAGAGACCTGGCACGGCTGGCAGAGGTGGGGAGTGACTTCTGTCAGACTCCTTGCTCCTCTTTGGCTTAGTGCATTTTGAAAAGGAGGTTTTGGGGTAAAACCCAGGAAGCAGAGGAACATTGCACTTCGCAGTTGGGACCGCCTGGCCAAAACAGCACGAGCTGTTATGACAACGGGCTGAGCAGGGCTGACGGGAACAGCCTGTGGAAAGGGAGGCTGCTGGGGAAGGAGGAGAGAGGTGGGAAGCAGCCAAGTGTGGCTCCACGTGGTGTTTAACCCTGGTTGCTCAGCTCTCCCAGGAAGGAGCTGTGCAGCAGGGCTCGGTGAATGCCCGCAGCCAGGAGGGAGCGTGGCGGCGCAGTGTGGCTCCGAGCGGGCTCTGCTCCATGTGGAAGAACACAGCTCCAGGGTTTACCGCTCTATACAAACCCTCTATTGTTACTAACTAGCTATAAATAACCCTGGCCAGTACAATGTCTCATCCAGGAAGCAACACAAATGCAGCTTTTGACTCACTGAGCCTGGCGAGAGCCAAGCCGGTTCTTCCAGCCAAAAGCCCTGATGATGCTGCGCTTATCAGCAGAGAGGAAGGCTGGGCTCGTGTGCCAGGGCAGCTCGGGAAGTCAGGAGCCCAGGGCTGCAGTCCTGGCTCTGGTACACAATATCCACTTGGCCTTGGGCACATCGTTTGTGTCCTGATACATATTTTCCTTTAGTAGTAATATTATGGTTTCTCACAAATACTTGGAGCGCTTTGAATCTCACTAAGTTCTCCGCGCTCTTTGAACATCAGGGTGCTAATTATCTTAGCTCCGGTTTTCCTACCAGCAAATGGCAGCTGGAAAGAGCAATAAAGCAGAGAAAGCATCATAAATGGATGACCCTGCAGAGGTCTGCTAGTCCTGGAGCTTGGAGAGCTACAGTGCGTGGTTTTAGTGTTTGCCCTTTTCTTTCTCTGTCAGATGCTTGAAGCTTTCATCAGCCCTGATGATTCACTGTCTGGGAGCTGCCAGTCACTGGACAGGTCTGTGGACAGGTGAGTTGTGTGTGTCAACATGTTTTCAAACTGAACTGCAGCCTCTGCTCCATGGTGGGAGAGCAGCGGGATCAGTGGCAACCCCTGAGGTTTCTGTTGGGATGAGGATGCACCTGAGCAAAACGAATTTATCTTTATCACTGAAAACCAGATCCTAGCACAGATGTCTGTGCCAATGGTATGATTTGAATTGCAGTAATCTGAGGTGGACAAAGACAGTCTAGCTTTGTGTGACCAGGTTTTCTTTTTTGTCTTTTGAGATGAAAATTCTCATAGAACCACACAATGGTCAGGGTTGGAAGGGACCTTAAAGATCATCCAGTTCCAATTCCCTGCCCTGAGCACTAGACCAGGCTACTCAGTGCTCCATTTAGCTTGGCCTTGGACTCTTCCAGGGATGGGCATCCACAATTTCTCTGGGCAACCTGGTCCAGTGCTTCACCACCCTCACAGCACCTCCAATCCCCCCTCTGGCTCTCTGCAGTCACCAGGTCAATATTCCATCAGCCTCTCCATGCCTCCTCCCCGGGCATGCTGTCTGCTCTCCACTGACCACTGGCAAAGCCAGCAGCCCCTGTGCAGTGCCAGCAGCCACAGACGTGTCAGTCAAGGTGCTGAGGACACCAGATGAGCAGTAACTAAGTTTAGCTACTCAGCAGGAAGCAACTGGGACATGCTGTACTAACGCAGGCTACGATTCGGTGTCTGGTGCCATTGAGCTGGATCCCAGCTCACACGTGCACAGAATCTGTGTGTTTGCTGCTGTGCAGGGCGAGCTGTGGATAAGACACAGTGTCCTTTTGGGAAGCAGTCTATTTTTTTTCCATCTGCATCAAAGATTTTCTATTTTTTTCCGCTGTTGGCATACGGCGTTCCAGCAGGCCTGTGCTGGGGTGATTGTGTAGCGTGCTTGGGGTTTGCAGCTCAGTGTGCTTTGGATCTGTCTCAGCATCAAGGTCCATTTCCTTTTTGTGGCTTCTAATAATTTCCTGTGATGTGTTTGCTCATTGTTACGGCTGTATCGAAGCTGGATTCCTTGTGTTCCCAACCTCTCTGCCCCGGCTTTGCTTTTGCACGGATTTTGCCAAGAAGAATGGCAGAAAGAGCAGGGGCTGTTAGTTACACTCTGCTGGGAACTGAGGAAAGAGCTTTAGGCTTTTAGCTCTGCTTGTGAGAGGGGTGGCATGGCCTGATTTCATGAGCAAAGCAGGCAGATGTGTTCAGTCATGGAGCTGGAAGAGGCACAAGGAGGGGGCTGTATTATTCCAAGGAAGAAGAGTAAGTAAGTGGGGCTACTCCTGCAAAGAGGTGGCAGAGGCCTTGCAGCCAGTTTTTGGGGATGGCATCAGCCCAAGAGGACAGAGCAAATCACCAGGCTCAGTGACCAGGCTGAGGGTTAGGAACAGCACCACAAACTCCTCTTTGCCACAGCAGTGATCAGGCATGAGTAGGTTTCAGAGCACTTTACAAAGCCGATTCTACTCTGTGCCCATATCCTTAAATGAGAGAGTGGAAAACCCACATGCCCAGATCACTCTTTAAGAGCCTGGGGTGAAATTGGGATTGCTGGAATCCTTGTGGTGCTTTTTCATCCTCTCACTGTAGTTTAAAGACCTTGAGGTGCCAATGCCATGCTGTCCCTGCTGGCCTCGTGGCAGGCTGCGTGCTCCCAGTGGTGGTGCAGAGTGTCTGTGAGGAAGGTGGGAGGTGGTGTTGGACAGAAGGAACCCTGCATGAACTGAGCATGGCTGGAGGACTCTGGTGTGTACACCTGCAGCAGCTGAGCAGTGTCCATGGAAAGCAGAGGTGTGGGGGATCCCTTAACACTTAGGGAACAGAAGCCTGTGACCTTCCTTCTGTGCTGCCTCATGCATGGGGTGATGATCTTTGGCCACTTCGTTTCAGCCCGGTGACTGTGGGTTTTGCAGCATTCCTTGTTGGCCACAGGAAAAAGCTGTGATCCAACCAAAAAAAAACCCAAAACTTCATTCTTGTGCAGGATGAGGATGGGAGCTCAGTGATCAGGGCAGCTTGTGGTTTATCCTGTCCTTTCCCTAGTTTATTAATTCCATGGCCTTTCTGATATAATAAATGAATGCTTTTCTTTCCATCCTTTTGCAGCCCTCCCTTTCCCCAAACCCCTGTTCCTGGAAGGAAGAGCCATCCCAAAGATGGTCTTGATTGCATGGGTAAGCACTCTTGATGATTTATATTGGCTGAAAAGTATAAAAAGCATATAGTGAAGAGGCTGGATAAAGACTATTAGAGAGAAGGCACTGCATGAAAAGTAATTAAAAGCAATCAAGCAAACCAGCTCCATGGCTTAGGTAACCCTTCAGAATTGACCTTGCAATGATCAAATATGAATGTTCTCTAAAATCAAAAGGCCCAGAGCATCAAACACAGGCAGGGCTACTCTTGTCTTCATTAACCCTTCTTGACTCTGCAGAAATAACCTTTGGGGTTGGTATGAGAATCAATTGACAGCAACAATATTCCAGACTGGGCAGCTGGGGCCCCCGAGGTGGATGGATGCAAACAAGCAAAGCTAATGAGAAATCTGTGTTGGAAGATTTTGCTGAGGGGCCCACACTCTTGTGTTTGCAGACAACTGCAAGGTGCTGACAAGCTGGGAGCAGCCTTGTAGGATCAGTTTTTTGTCTCTCTTGTCATCTGGGAGTTGCCCCTTCAGGATCTCGACTTCCTACATACAACTCTCTAGGGAGTTACACCACTTCCACTTGCATGAATAATAATCTGCAATAGTGCAAATGCTGCGAGCAGAATGGTATTGGTGCTTGCACAGATCATAGGTTACTGCTTAATCACTTGTAAACATCCAGCTGCTTAAATAATGGAAATTCTGTAATATTGTAATGACTTGCACTATTAAAAATGAGCAAATGGCAGCCAGCCTGTGGCAGGATAACTCACTGCTGGCCTGAGGCAGTATTTCTAGATTGAGCTGCAGAGATGAAGCTGCAGTCAGCCCTCATTGCTGGAGAGTTTAATACTCCCCCCGTGGCACTTTGCTTTGAGACACCTCTGGGCACCGTTGCTCACACGTGGCTCACTGAGAACCTCTTGCCCTGTCCTTGCTGCTCCTCTTGCTGACCATATTTCAGCCATTATGTGCTCTTTTTGGCAATCACACCGAAGTACAGCAGAGGCCAGGAATGGCCTCTGAGGAGCGGCTGCTGGCCCCAGGCTAAGACAAACAAACAATCAGAAGGAGCTGTGTCATTAGAATTGGATGGAGGAAAAACAGCAGGTGAAAGAAGAGGGTGGAATGACAGATATTTTAATCTCAAGTTATTTGCTGCTACCAGCAATGGCTTCCTGTGCTGTGGTTTTTATTAAAAAAATATGACCTTATCTTGCATGTCCATCCATTTCTCTCATCATCCAGCGTCTAAACTCTGATGGTCTTTAATCCCTTCTGTATATTCTATCTTTCTAGCATTTAATCAAATAACTATCAAAGTTTGGAGCTCTGGAGGTCTAAATTGGCTTTCAGAGGGGAGGAATCGCATCTGAGAAGAAAGAGGGCAGATATAATCTGGTGTCAGTCAAGTGCTGGAGTTTTTGCATTTCCCTGGACATAGCTGGTATTAGAGCAAAGGTTTTGGAGTGGATGTGTCGAGGCCCGACCCTGCCTGGCAGTTCTGTTTCCATGCTGATTTCTTGGCATTTTCCAGGTGCAAATAAGATGTTTTAGAACTCTGCCTTGGAAACCAAGCGTGGTCTGTGTTAATCCCCTGCCTTGCACTTGAACAGTGTGGGCCAGAGTCCATAAGTTCAGCAGTTAAACCTCTGCTTTAGGGGCACTAGGGCAGCTGTCTAACCCCGATTTTCCACCAAAGAGTTTGTGCCTGTGGGCAGATTTCACAGGAAGCCTTGGGGTATGTAGGGTTGTATAAATGAACACCTTGTCATCTCCTTCTTGCCTCTAACTCAGTGTTAACCATTAGAAACACTCTGGGCATTTGGTACTGAGCTGATCTCAGAAATATCTCTCTTCTTTCCTGCCTGCCAGATTTTGACATCCCATTCTGTGAGAGGTTTGGGAAAGGTGGGACCTTCCCCAGGCAGTACCATCTCTCCCAAAGTCGCAAGGACTACACTGACGGTAAGGAAATCAGGTGGTGATCGATCCTCCATGGCTTGTGGCAGTGCCTGGGGCCGGAAAGACTTGGGAAGGAGAGGTTTCCAGTAAAGGGAGAGCCACCAGAGCTTTGGGATTAATGTGTGTATTCAGAAGGGTGTTCTCTGTGAAACCTTGTGGCTCTGCTCTTGGGGAATACTGAGCATCCACAGCCTGTCCTCTGCTTACACCTCCTGTTTTAATTTAGCCATGGGCACGATTGGCATTTCTCATTCCTGGCAGTATCAACCTTCCTATGCCCCTAAATTGCTCGCCTTTGAGGATGCTTTCTGTGACCTTTACGGCAGGTTCCTCACTGAGCTGTAGGAAATCCCCAAGCAATTTCAGGGTAGCAGTATTTGTTTGCTTCTCTGTTTTAAGCTGGTGAGCTCTGAGCTTTTGGGCCCACTTCATCACCTTTTTCCTGCTCATTCTTTCACCGTATGAGACTGCAAGTAGTGGAAGGCAAAAATTCCCTTAGGAAAAATGTACTGAGGACGTGCAGAGAGCATATTGAGCTTTCCAGAATGAACTTCATCTCTCACTGACACCTCTGTGAAAGCAGGTCTGGCCCTGCTGCGTGGTCATTTACATGTGGAACTTAGGGGGTGGCAGGGATAATTTCCAATGTAAATCTCTGTCTGTTCAGTGTTTTAATTGTGATTAACAACCATCAGACCCTCTGATGTAATTAAACTGTTGCAAAGCCCTCTGGAAACGTCTGCATTAGATGTAATGCCTGCTGTTTTCAACTCTTAAATTGAATTTTAAATTCTCACAGAGCTTTGCTTCAGTTCATTACACTTGCTTTGTTTAATTTGAAGAGGTGAGGATCTGGGCAGTGACGTGAGAAGGTGGTGACAGGTGGATCCAAGCTGGTGTTGTTCTGGCTGTAACTTTACCCCTTTTCCCCCACAGGCCGGAGGACTTTCCCCAGGAGTTATTTCCCCCAGGAGAACCTGTTCCAGCTCGTCCCTTCCAGCAGAACCAAGAGCTTTACTGGGGACAGCAAGCTCAGCACCTTGCAGTATGATGAGTACAGGCCCAAGTGTTGGAACAATTGTAAAAAGGGTCTGCAGGCCTTCAGCACCTCCCCTACGAAAGCCAGGAACTGTGAGTGAACCTGAGTGCCTGAGCTCTCAGTAAAGCTGGGATTTGGTACAAAACTACAAAGTTACTGTGAGCTGCTGAGTTACTGGGCATCAGCTAAACCAGCCACGGGTAAACATTGATTTCACCCACACCGTGAGGCACATTGCACCAGCTTCTGTCTCATGAGAAAGGTTCAGTGCAGCACCCTGTGTCTTACCTTGGGCTGAGAGCTGTGTGGGGCCAGCTGGTGTTCAGCACTTGCTGGGTTGCAGATGATTGCTTGTGTGTTGGACTGGCAGTGTGGTCACACAGCAGAAGCTTCCCAGAAGATCTGGGATGTGGGAGCAAATGCATCCAGAGTTTCTGTTCCTGGGCTTACACTGCTGCCAGCCCAGCACCCAAAGATGGTCTTCCAGGCCCCTCTGCTATTGCAAGACTGTTGGTGGTATAGAAGCTGGTGTGTTTTGAGCCTGTTTAGTGATGGGTAACACTCTAGAAATGGCCAGTGTGATAAAACTCCTTACTGCTCCCTGCCTGGGTTGCTGCTCAGCCATCCTGTATTCTGCTAAATGTTCCCACAGCAGAAGGGAAATCCCAATGCTGGCTGAGAAAACAATTCTTAGAGGAAAGACTCATCATGAAATAGGACTTTTCTGGGATTTGTCTCCCTTTCCATTGCTTTATGCTAATGCAGACTGGGAGACATTCCCCCCACACCAATAGCACCAGTGTAGTTAAAACTGGTTTTTCCTGGTGCCCCTGGCAGGCAGGGGCAGAGAGTGGCTCACTGACTGCCCTGTACTCTGTAGGGTTGGGTGGACCCCGATGCTGAAATCTTCCTGCTGTGCTATTTCTCAACCCTCTCCTCTCTCCTGTAGCCCTGCAGGCACCTGTGAACTGGAGGCTGGGGAAGCTGCTGGGCAGAGGAGCTTTTGGGGAAGTTTATCTGTGCTATGATGCTGACACTGGGCGGGAGCTGTCAGTGAAGCAGGTGCCTTTTGACCCTGACAGCCAGGAGACAAGTAAAGTGAGTACAAGGGCAGGGCTCTCTGCAGCACTTTGGGGAATGGTGGGCTGAGGGTAGAGGTGTCCATGTCCCCAGAAGGCAGCATGTGGAGACAGGGTGTTGTTTTCCCTCTCTGGAGTAGTCCTGAATGGCTCGTGGCACCAGTCACAGTGCTCTGGTGATTTCTCTGCCTCCCAGTTCCTCGGTTACATTGGCTCTGTGTCAGGTTTCATCTCTTGCAGGTCTGTCTGATCTTCCTCAGTTTTTTCCTTCTTGCTCCCTTCACCTTTTACCCCATTCTGCTCAGTGACTTTGTTGAAATCTTCCCAGAAAAAAAACCCTAAACACAAGTAATAATAATAACAACAAATAAACCTGTCTCAAAGCCAAGCCCTCTTTCTCCTTGCCTTTCCCTTAGGGCATTGGTCCTTATTTCTGAGCCTCATGTGGCCAATGTCTTTGTGGGCACCTTCACAGCTGCTACAAAACTGTGCTCAGCATGGAGTAGTATTTATATCATGCTCCCAAAGACACCATTCCCTTTCCTCAGGAAGCCTGTGTGGTTTGTTACAGGAGGTGAATGCTTTAGAATGTGAGATTCAGCTGTTGAAGACTCTCCGTCACGACAGGATCGTGCAGTACTACGGGTGCCTGCGGGATCCTGAGGAGAAGAAACTGTCTATCTTTGTGGAATACATGCCAGGGGTGAGTGTGGCTTCTGCTAGAGATGGTCCTGAGTGGCAGAAAACAGATTTAGAGTTGCCTAGACTTTGGCAAAATGTGTATCTGTCCAGCTGAGCTGCTTTATAGCTGATGAACCAAACCAAAGCAGGGGATGTGTCCCCTAAGGCTTGGGAGAGCTTAGGATGTGAGTCAGATGTCGTGGTGAAGCCCCTCAACAAGCGCTGGGTGAAATGAAAAGCCTTGCAGGCAGGTTTTAGGTTTGAATCCTGAAGCAGGGTGTGTTCACAGTCTGGAATCTGAGCTTGGTGAATGTGGGACATGATCCAGATCTTGCTCCAAACGCTGTGGCCTGAGCCCAGCCTTAAGTATTTACTGCAAATCCCTGCAGGACAGGCTTAATAGTACAACTGTCCACCCACAGCTGTCACCAATTATTTGTGGCTTTCAGCACGTGTGTATTAAAAACAGTGGTATTCACTTGGAGTCTTCTGCTGAGGGCAGAGCTTTTTGTGGGCAGCGTTATCCTCTTGAGTAGGATGGCTTCAGTTTGTGGCTTTGCTGGTATAGGATGAAATAGCCATGGGGAAAAAGATCAGAGTGCTTTGAGGGAGTTTAAGCAGGGGCTGGAGAATGTACACGGGTGAGTTGAGCATCTCTCTGTGTTTGGGAGCTTGTGAATTACATCAGCCATTGGACTGGTGGTGTGAAACAGCATAATGCTATTTGCATTGCTGGAGGATGTGTTCTCCTAAGTCCCTTCTGTCCAGCTGGATTTGTTCCCCAGAGTGTGGGAGAATAAACCCTTGTTTATACAGAGATTTGTAAGGTCAGAAGGGACAATTAAGTCATTTGGTTGCAAATAATTTTGGTTGTTAAGTAAATGTGCTGGAGGCCCTCTGAATGCATCTTGTCCACATCAGGTGGACTTCCATGCCTCTGAGTCCCTTCCAAGCCCTGTCCTCCCTCTATCCCTGTGGGCATCTTGCCTCCAGGCCCTACCACAAGGCGTGGACCCAGAGGAGAAAATCCTGGCAATTCCAGCAGTCCCCTTGCTGCTTATTCCACAGCGTGCTGATGTTTAGCAGCCAGGAAACCAGCATTTGATGCTGGGGGAGTGTCCAGCAGGGCTGGAAATCCAGTGTTTGTTTGTTTAAATGATAAAGCTGAGCTCTGACCAAATACAGAGTGACTTTGCTGCTGCAACAACCGCTCGTTTGACAAAAGCAGCTCGGGGTTTTGGTTTCCAAGGCCAGTGGAAGTGAGGGAGCTCCCAAACCTTGCTGGACAGCAGCTCTGCAAAGCTGGGTCTGGCCAAGCTTCCAGTTTAAGACATCTTGGCAAAATCTTCACAGGGCCAAGTTGGGGTGCACCCCTAGGCTGCCATTCTTATGATGGCCCTCAGTTTCTGTCCTGCCCATAAACTGTCTTTTTAATTATGCTTAACAGAACGGTCTGTCCAACCACAGGCCTCAAAGAACCAGTTTCCCCTTCTTGCTTGATATTCCCTCATCAGGGTGAGGGGGGGCTGGATAAGAAATATGGTTGTGGAATAAGAATTTTGGTTGTGATATACAGGATAAGAATTTTGGTTGCGCTCAGGGAATGTACCCTACCCTGCATACACGTTGTATTGAGGGGACATTTTAGAGCATCTCGGGTTGCTTCAGCAGTGCTGAGAAAGGAAAAGGAGAGGCCCATCCAAAGGATCACCACCAACCTTAAAAGAAGCCAAAACAGTAGCTGGGCAGAGCAGCAGCAGAGATGGGTGGATGTGGAAAAGCTAATACAGTTTGACTGGCTGGCTTGGAGCAGAGCAGCCACTGCTCCCTGAACAGGACTGGCAATCTTGGATCAACCCCAGAGCTGCAGGACAGGCAGAAACAACATGAGTTTCCCCTCCCACTTCCCAGCTAACCTCAATACTGGGGGTAGAGCAGAAATCTGCCCCAAATCTGCCTTGGGTTGCCCTGTGAAAACCCAGCTCTGTCACAGTGAGACACATCCATTTCCAAGTGGCCCAAAAATACAGCTAAAATCAAGGGGGGGGCAACCTGGTACAGGTGATAAATGTCTGCACCCCTGCTTCCTTTCCTCTTTGGTCAATACCATCCAAGCAGTTTGAGCCTGCGTGCCTGGGGTCAGAAATTCAAGGACTTGCAAGTTATCTACACTGGGTGGTCTTGTTGGAGCAGTCCCTTGTGAGGCTGGTTGTCCCTCATGGCTGTAGCTGTTCCTTGCTGTGCAAAGTTTTGGGAGGAGGCTTTCAAGGACTGCCTCGTTACCTTGACCCTAAAGAACTGGCTCTCCACAGCTCCCTGAAAGGAGATTGCAGACAGGTGGGAGTTGGTCTTTCCTTGCAGGTAACAAGTGATAGGAAAAGAGGACATGGCCTCAAGTTGCACTAGCAGAGATTTAGATTAGGTGTTAGGAACCATTTCTTCACTGAAAGGGTTGTCAAGCCCAGAGAAGTGGTGGAGCCACCATCATTGGAAATGCTCAAAAAACCCACAGGGTTTAGTGGTGGACCTGGCTGTGCTGGGCTAATGATTGGAATGGATGGTCTCAGAGGTTTTTGTCCAACCTGAAAGAAAGACTCTGAATCTTTAGTCGAGCTGATCTTCTAATTTGAGTTGAAATTCCTCATCAGTTGGGTCCTTCTCCATGAGCTGTCGGTGACACCCCTGCAGCCACTAGAGGGGGAAGAAGGTCTGTGGTGTTGGCAGGAGGCACCTGACAGGCACCAAACCACACCTTCATCTCCCCGGGGATCTGGGACACCAGGACACATCTTTGCTCTCTGTTCAGCACTTAGTGGATTTCTGCTCTTTCTACAAATAAGGTTTGGGGGTTTTTTTTGAGCTGGAAGATGGAGTGGTCAGGAAGGTTCAAGAAGCTGCAGTGGCATGATGGTTTCTCTGGTCCTTACGGTTGGTGTGTGTCGTTTCTTTGCCACAGGGCTCCATAAAGGACCAGCTGAAAGCTTACGGTGCTCTGACCGAGAATGTCACACGGAAATACACCAGGCAGATCCTGCAGGGAGTCTTCTACTTACACAGCAATATGATTGTCCACAGGGATATTAAAGGTGAGTGGATCTTAGCCAAGCGAGCCAAAAGCCTCTCTTTGGTCAGCCCAGCCTCCCCTGCCCCAGTGCAAATCCTTGTGCACAGCATACTGCTGGGATATCTGCTATTTGAAGTATTTTTGCCCCTATCTTTCACCAGATTGAACCATGAAAATCTCGAGTAAGCAGCTGAAACCAAAATCTTGTGCTGCTTTCTCTCTTCAAAGGATTATTGTTAACTGCCCTTACACGTCTGAAAATCTGGTGTAGCATAGCCAAGAACTGAGAGGTCTGAGGCTCCTTTCTGTCTGTGGGTGGGCAGGACAATCTTTTGGCCCCCATGCTCATTTTTGGGAAATCTGCTGAATTGAGGGATGCTGGAGGAGTCAACCCTCTTGGAGAGCAATTGCCATAGGAGAGAGGGATTTGAAATAATGTTGAGTCCAGCCCCACCACAGCCCTTTGGGCTCCCTTCTGGCTTGGCTCTTTGCCTGTGCCCTTCCTGCTCTCCTCACTGTAGCCACTTCAGATTGCTGCTTCATTTCTTGGGGGTCTTGTCTTTACTTCTCACCCCAGGTGCCAATATTCTGAGAGATTCTGCTGGAAATGTGAAACTTGGAGACTTTGGGGCCAGCAAACGCATCCAGACCATCTGCATGTCTGGGACTGGGATTAAATCTGTCACAGGAACACCATACTGGATGAGCCCAGAGGTTATCAGTGGAGAGGGCTACGGAAGGAAAGCTGATGTGTGGTAAGGAATGCAGTAAAAACCCCACTTCTGATATTTAAACAGACCTCTTGGGAAGCTGTATTGGGAGCAATAGGTATAGCCAGTAGCTGGAAGCAATGCAAAGGATGGAAAATAGGAGGTGGATGTTAGGATCAACTATGCAGATATCCAGAGGAAACATGTTGTAGCCAAGTTCCCAAAACGGGAGCACTCAGAATCACAGTTTGCTTTTGGAAGTTCTTGTCTTGTGTGAATCTCATGTCCAGCTTTTAAAAAAAAGAAAAAAGCCCTTAACTGCTTTTTAATTCTGGAAGGCAGGTTGATAACAAAGCTCTCTAAAAGATCTCTCAAGTTTTTGTGGCCCTGATTTTGGGTTCACTAAGCCCAGCTCAGAGGCTCGGGGGATCTTTAGTGGCCTTCCCAAATCTGCTGCTGGATGTTTACATGTGGTCAGGCACGAAGACAACCAAAATCATGGGCTGCTTGTGAGTGTTTTGATCTGTGGAGGATGACAGATGGAACCTGGAGGAGTTGGGATGACACTACTAATGTTTCCAGTATATGAGGAAGAAGCAATGTCTTCCCAGTGTGCTTTCTTTTGGGTACTCGAGCAAAGAGGGTCAATAAAAAATAATGCTTCCAAGAGAACCCTAATTGGGTGGGAAAACCTAGAAAGTTCTTAGCAGGTGTCCATGTATCCTGCATCACCTGCACTGGCTGATGGGAGGCAAATGTTTAATTTTAAAAGTTTTTGGGATCAATAGGATAGGTTTAATGTTTTAGGATCATTTATGAATCGTGGTGGCAGAGTATGTCTATGTATGAGACCAGGATTCTTGAGCAAGCTGAGGGAAGCCTCTCAGGCTCTTTGCTGCTCATCCCACCTGTTCCTTCTCAGGTACACCTCAGAGATTAAGTCAGATGTAGGCAAACACGTTTAGTTCTGGCTCAGCTTCCCTGGGAACTACATTGCTAAAACAGCATTGTCTGAAGCTGTGCATGGGTTTCTCTTCAGGGAATGCTCCCGTGAGCTTTTATGAGACTTAGTGTCTCCCAGTTAACTTATTATCTCCCTGGGCTTTTATGAAACTTCATACCTGTCAGTTAAGGTGGGCAGAAAAGCCACCAGCTTTAAGGCAAGGCTTGTGCATGCACTCCTGCTATGGGAGTGGAAAGTCGAGGGCCACAGACCTGTGTGACCAGGGAGCTTCAGGGGATCAGACATTCCAGGGAAATGTGCCCATCTCCTGCAGGTTTGCCCCCTGCACAGCCCCTTTAGGCAGGTGCAGTCCCAGAGCTGATTAGCCTGGAACTGCAGGGCCACCTCCGTGTCCCTCACGCTGTGCTTGGCGCTGTTGCAGGAGCGTGGCCTGCACCGTGGTGGAGATGTTAACGGAGAAGCCGCCCTGGGCAGAGTTCGAGGCCATGGCGGCAATTTTTAAGATCGCCACGCAGCCCACCAACCCCCAGCTCCCCGACGGCGTCTCCAGCTCCTGCCGCAACTTCCTCAAGCAGATCTTCGTGGAGGAGAAGCGGAGGCCGACGGCCGAGGACCTGCTGCGACACCCGTTCGTCAGCTGTGGGCTCTGAGCGCTGGCAGCGGGCATGGGGAGGGTGGGACCTCACCCGGGGCTGTCCTGACAGCCCCTTCTCGCTCGCCGCCGCCGCCTCGGTGGATTTTCAAGCTGCGCTCGGGACTGTCGGCACCTGGAATGCAGAGCGAGGGATTTCCCGGCCCGTGCGGGTGCTGGACCACGTAGCCTCCCCGCCGCCAGCGGTACCGGGCTCGTTCCCTCTCGCCGAGTGACTGCTCTCCCCGAGGGGGGAAGCGTGGCAAGCGGGAAATGTCCCCCAGCACGGCGGCGGGGCTGGCGGCATCCCCGGGACCGGTGGGGGGAATCGGAGGCTCAGTGGCCATCACCACCTTTCGCAGAGGAACTGACGGAGCCTTCAGCCGAGCTGGAGGAGATGATCCTCAGACCCACGGAGTCGAGGGGACCCGGGCGTCCCCGCTCACAAGGGGACCGAGCCCGCCGGAGCAGCTGGCGGCTCCGGCGGGGCGGCGTTTCACACTGTCCTGTGCCTTACGCGGTTACAATCAAGGAGTGATGCTCGGCTCGGATCTGGTGTGAGGATGCAGCGGCCGTGTTGACTTTGCCTTGGCGCGTGTGTGTGCGTGCATGTGTGAGTCTGGGAACGAGGGGGTCTTCTCGGGGTGCAGGAGGTCTCTGCCGGGTACGCCCGCGGACGGATGCCCGGGACCCCTGCCCTGCCACGGGCTGAGGGATGGTAAATGATGGTGGTGGTGTTTAAATGCTGTCGAGGGCAGGGCTGAGCAGCAGCCGGACTGTGCTGGGAGCCATCAGGTGGGAGCTGAAGGGAATCTCAGCAAGGACAGCTTTGTTCATAGCCACAGTTCTGCTGAGCCGTGCCTGTGCTGCTGGAGCTGGAGGGATGCCATCGTGTTCGGGAAGTGGAGCTGCAGGGAGAGAGCCAAGTGGATCTCTGTCAAACCCAAGAGAGTGCCTAAAATTAGGCAGCGAGGACTGGTGCCTGTGAATCTGGGTGCATCCTCCTCTGGGTGCCTCCTCCTCTGCACCTTGTGGACCATCCCCAGGTACAGGGAAGGGGAGCATCACTTCCAGCATTGTGCCCAATGTGCAGGATAATGGAGCCTCAGACTGGAAAAATGGAGCTGCAGTCAAGGGCAGCTGGAAGCAGATTTCTTCCTGCAGTAGGTTCGAAGTTGTGTGAGAAAATGGGCCAGTCAAAAGCATAGCTGGGCTACAGCCTCTGGCCAGCATTACCCCGCTGGAAAACCTGGGCAAGAAGCACGCACAGAGTCCCTGGAAGCTAGTTAATTAATTAATCAGATCTTGGGGGAGGTTGGGATAAATGAATTGCACCATCCCACCTCCCCTTCTCTGCTGCACTAGCTGTTTCCACCGACTCAGCACAGGGTTCAAAAAGCAGTTACCAGGAGGTTCCATCCTAAGGCCTGTGTGTCAGACACAGGTTTATTTTCATGCTGGCTTTCAGTGAAAATGAAAAATGTTGCTTAGACTTAAGAGGAAAGTGACAAATCGGCTGTTTGTGTGAACACATCCTTGAATTCTTCCATGTGGAAGAGATCAAGACTGCACCGCTAGTGTGGTGGTGAGAGCATGTCCACGTCCTCAGCTCTGAACAGAGAAGCAAGATTTAGGAGGTTGCCCAGTGTAGCTGTGGATGTCCCATTTCTGGAAAGGGTCAGGGTTGGATATGGCTTGAAGCAAACCTGGTCGAGTGAAAAAGTGTCCCTGCCCCATGGCAAGGGGTTGGAACGAGATGAGCTCTAGGGTCCCTTCCAACCCAAAGCATTCAAAGATTTTATGATTTTAAGAACGATTTCAGTTTTTAAAAAATAAACACTGTGAGTATTAGGGCAAATTAAAAGAAATGCCTAAAATAACTCCCTAGAAATTTGTCTGAAAGCTACTGAGGCCATTTATTGCCAGGCCAGGTTCCAAGGAAGCTGGAGGAGCAGCATTGGGGGGCTGTGCCAGTCAGCCATGGTGGTGATGAGCAGCTCTCCCCTGGGAGGGGGGGAAAAGTCTTCGTTTGCTGAGGGGAATGAAGAATTTTATTCTGTGAATAGGACCAAATCCATCAGTCTGGTCAGTAATATGGGATGGATGGATGGATGGATGGAAACAAATACAGGGCAAAACAAAAATCAGTGTTGTCTGGGAATGGGTTTGGCAGAAGAAGGTAATAAAATGTGTGTTCACCAAAGCTAAAAAAAAAAAAATCAAAACCATTTTTAGGCTGTTTTCTCTTCTTTCATTAAATCTGTTTGGTTTGGGTTTCCTCAGCCCTTCAGTGGTGGGTGGGTGTTTTCCTTCTTTCCAAAGATTTGAGAGCCAAAGGGGGCTCCTGGTTGCCCCAAAATGCTCCCGGGGCCCTCAAACCACCGAACTCCTCCCGTGGATGGATGCGGCTCGTGTGGGTGTGTGTGTGTGTATGAGTGTGAGACACTCCTCAGGTGCCTTTGCCTTTCTGGTTTGTAAAACCCTTGCAGTGTTCTGATGTACAGAATGGAACTAGGAAAAGCAAATGGAATTATTCTGCCATGTAAAGTCATTTTCTGTTTGTTTGGTTTGCTTTTATTTTATTTTGCCCGTAGCGGGCCCCGCGGCTTTCCCTGCGCGCTGCAGCGCGTCCATGGAGGAATGAATTCCTTTTGGGGGGTGGACTGGAGCAGGACACTGGAACAGGCTGTCCAGGAGAGTGGTGGAATGGCCATCCCTGCCTCAGAAGGATGTGTGGATGTGGTTTGGTGGCAAACGGGGGGCACTCGGTGTGACCGTCCCGGGCCAGGGGTGACAAACCCTTGGTGGCTCTTCTGGAACACAGGGATCTGTGCAGCTCGGAGCCCTGGCTCTGCCTGTCCCTTCGACCTGCCATTCCACCTCGGACTCTGAATGCACAGGCTTTGGGGCTTCTAAACTTAAGTTTCGCTTATTTTATTTACTTGTATTTTAAAATTTTGAGGATTTTTTCTATAGTTCATCTTCATTTTCCCGCTTCTCCCCCTCTTCCCCCCCCC